>APFE031567925.1:0-18492 GCA_000404065.3 Pinus taeda | reverse complement strand
CTTTTCATTTGTATCATCGAAGAATTGTTCATTTATGTAATGTAAAGGAGGTTGCCCCCTCAAAGAGGCTGAATTCTAAGGCGTGGATCTCTCTTTTCTATCTTTTTGTGAGTTGGTTTCATAACATAATGGCTCTCCATCCAGAATATTTAGGCCTTAGAGAGGCCTCAGACAAGGAGATCTGCTCTCCCCCTTTCTCTTTATTCTCATGGTGAAAGGATTAGGCAAAGAAATCCAATCAGCCAATGCAGAAGGAAGAATCCAGGGTCTCAAACTAACCCTGAATGGGGATACCTTAACTCATCAACAATTTGTGGATGACACTATGCTGTAGGATACACCCACAGTCAAGGAAGCTAAAGCTTTCAGACAAATCCTGAATGATTTTTCTATGGTCACTGGTACAGGGGCAAGCCTCACAAAATAAAAAAATTTCTCTTTTTAATACTGACATTGCTATTCAGAGAAATCTCTCTTGAATTCTTGGCTTTCAAAAGATCAAATACCCTCCAAATATCTGGGAATACCTCTCACCCACAAACCTCTGAGTAAGGAAGTTTGCGAGCCAGTGACTAATAAATTGGAGGACAAAATCAGGAAATGGACAAGCAGATCTTTGAATTTAGTCGGGCGTCTAGTGCTTACAAAGGCTATCCTACAGACCATCCCCATCTTCATGTTTTCAGCTCTTTTTGTTCCAAAAGAAGTTTTATAACACATCAAGAAAATCCAAAGAGATTTTCTTTGGGGCTAATGGGAAGAGAAAAAGAAATGGGCTCTGGTAGCATGGGAAAAGCTCTAGAAACCCAAGATACATGGAATTTTGGGACTTCATGACCCAGAAACCCTAAGAAACGTTTTGGGGGCAAAACTTTGGTGGAGATGGATAAAGGAAACGAGAACCCCTTGGGCCAAGCTCTAGAAACATAAGTATGCAAGTAACTGGCAAGAAAAGGATCATATTTGAATGGCAGGGCTCATCAAGGGCTCCAACATCTAGAACAATGCTTGGGAGAATAGAGCCATTGTTTAGAAGCATAGTTTCTGGGAGATTAGAGATGGAAACCTACTTTTGTTTTGGGAGGATAACTAGTAGTAGTAGCCTAACCTATGTTGAGAAGAACTAGCCATTCTCAAGAATGACACTTACAATAAAGGGCTACTCATGGTAAGTGACTTTTGGGATCAGACAAGGGACAAGGGAAAATTGAGAACATGGAAGGACCTAATATACAGTGAAGAGACCCCTTTGAAGGCCCAGGTAGAAGCTCTTGTAGTGATCCTAGAACAGAGAAAGATTTTGACTTCAACATTGTCTGACCAACTAAGATGGGGAAGAACAGTGAAGGAAACTTCAACCTCAAAGAAGCCAAAAGAATTGTGATTGGGCTTGACTTTCCAAATCCTGATAAGATATGGAAGGACCTATCGCAAAACCCACACTGGATGAAAATCAACCTGTTCATGTGGTTGGTGCAACATAAAAAAATTTTGACTTGGGAAAATATTAGAAAAAGAGGTTTAGCTGGTCCATCTAGATGCCAATTATGTGCTTTTCAAGAAGAAACGATGGATCATCTACTCAACCTCTACCCATTCACCTCTACCTTGTGGAATTGGCTAGCCTCAATCTTCAGGAAAATTGACAGGGACAAATTCAGCATCACTGACACTTTGAAGAACTGGAGGAAAAACTTCTCAGAAAATGAAATAATCAACAAAGTTTGGACTATGGTACCAAGTTTTTTGATATGATATGTATGGATAGAATGCAACAATAGGATTTTCAAGAACAGAATTAGCTCAACCAAGAGAATCATAGCTTAGATTACAAGACTGCTCAAAGAAACTATGAGCACCCTTCTAAAGCAACCCCCCAAGAACCCTCCTCTAGACAAGGATTCTCATATACTTTTGCATTTGGGTCACAAGTTTCCTATCCCCCAGGACATAAGCAAGATCGTAAGACATACAACACTCGGGAAGGACTTCTGGAAACTGCCTCCTCATGGATTTTTGAAATTTAATATATATGGACCCTCTATGGGAAACCCTAGGGTTGCTGGTAGTGGAGGAGTCATAAGAGATGAGCAGGGATACATAAAAGTCATCTTTCATAGCCATTTGGGGAATGCCACTAATAATATGGCAGAACTCATGGCCTTAGAGTAATGCCTAGAAATCTTCATTAAATCCAATTTACATAATGCCATCATAGAAGCAAACTTTGAATTGATAGTTAATTCGGTTAGAAAGATAGGAAACGACACAACAACAGAAAAAGGATCAAATCAATGGCAATTATTTAAGGACTATAAACGTATAAAATCCCACGTGAGAGCCCTAAGAACACTCAGATTTGTTCATGTGCACAGAACAGCCAACGGGTTAGCGAATCGTCTGGCGAATGGAGGAGTGTTATGTACAAGAGATAACAGAAGCTATGCTTGGGAGTCAACACCCTCAGGGAATTTGCGTGAGCACTGTCACAGACAGGCAGTCACAGACAAGGAGTACTTTGAATTTATGAAAGATAAGCAATAAATACACCAATGGAAACAGTAGAAAGTGAACCGATAACAGGGAAGAAGCAAGAGGTAGACAACGGGCAGGCTGACAGGCAGCCAACCAAAGATAGTAGTGAACTCCAGCATCCTACAGATATCATGCGGATAGTTACATGAACTATATTCCATAAAACGGACCTGAAAAACTATAGAACGACGTTTTAGGCCACTCATTGGGTCCGAATGGAAAAATAAAGAGTGGGCATCTTACCAGCCCAAAATCAACTCTGGATTGTCAGATCAACGAGGGCTAGATCGCATAGTAGTCAAGTCATAAAGTTAATTGAGAGCTAATCCACAAAACGGACCTGAAAAATTATAGAAAGATGGTTTTGGTTTCTTATCGGGTCCTAAAGGAAAATTAAGGAGTGGGCAAGTTGTTGACTCGAAATCAGCGAAAGACCAACGGATATTCAAGGGTTGGATCGCTTGGTCATTGGGTTGCCAAGTCAACCATAGGTTAAGGCTTGTTTTATAGTCACTTACTGTTGCTTTGTGGGCTGTAGGATATGTGGGCCGTAGGATATGTGGGCCTTCGTCATCAAGGGCAGTCGGGTACTTTGTTGCTCGAGACTTATGACATTTAGTGGACCCGAAAGAACCTTAGAACTTTTCACATTTATCTTTCGGGTTAGGAAGGAAGGCAGGTTTTCTAGAGCGTAGATTTGAGGATGAGCAGTTCATTGGTGGTTTAAGCATCAATCCTTTTGTAGTTTTTTTTGAATCAGGTATGGGCTTGTGTCAACCCAACTGTCTACTGAGTGTTCACGGAGCTGGTGTTGTTGTTCTTAGCTCTGTTAAAGAAGTGTACATTATGTATTTTTCTCAATTAATTGAAGGCTCCATTCTTACTAGATTAAAAAAATTAGTAAAACATATCCTTTTACTTATTATTCATAAATATTAATTAAATTGTCTTTACAATTTACTTTGAAAATTAATTTAATACTAAATTACAAATCATAGATCATCCCAACTCCATTTTGCTCTTGTAACATGCCTATGACTTTGCCTTTTAGATAATTATTATTTTTAGATGTTGAACTATTATTAGATTTATTGGCATGATAAGACTTATGACATGATGTAATTATATTATTATTGTTAAGATAATAAATAAATTGCTTGGCAATATTGAGGAAAGAGCACAAGAGTGTAGAACACTTCTTCCAAGCTAAGAAAGGTTGTGGTGGTAAGTCCACATAATGGACCTTCTTTAAAAGTCTCCTAAAAAAATTCCTAGGAGATAAATAAAAAAAATTAAATTAATATAATGGGAGAGAAAGATTTTGTTAATTACTTAGTTGGAGAGAAATGCTAAGTAGGGTGGAATAAAGAACTCTTTGAGAGAAAAGAGTGTTTTAAAGAAAAATAAAAGTATATTTTTTCGAAAAACTAAAGCAAAAAAAAACTAGGAAAAAAATTGGCATACCTTAAAGCAGGATGCTACTCATATTTGCAAATTATAGATCATTCCAACTCCATTTTGCTCTTGCAACACCCCTGTGGCTTTGCCTTTTAGATAATTATTATTTCTAGATGTTGAACTATTATTAGATTTATTGGCATGATAAGAGTTATGACACGATGTAATTATATTATTATTGTTAAGTTAATAAATAAATTGCTTGGCAATATTGAGGAAAGAGCAGAAGAGTGTAGAACACTTCTTTCCAAGCTAAGAAAAGTTGTGGTGGTAAGTCCACATGATGGACCTTCTTTAAAAGTCTCCTAAAAAAATTCCTAGGAGATAAATAAAAGAAATTAAATTAATATAATGGGAGAGAAAGATTTTGTTAATTACTTAGTTTGAGAGAAATGCAAAGTAGGGTGGAATAAAGAACTTTTTAAGAGAAAATAGTGTTTTAAAAAAAAAATAAAGTATTTTTTTCGAAAAACTAAAGCAAAAAAAAACTAGGCAAAAAATTGGCATACCTTAAAGCAGGATGCTACTCAAATTTGAAATTATAGATCATCCCAACTCCATTTTGCTCTTGTAACATGCCTATGACTTTGCCTTTTAGATAATTATTATTTTTAGATGTTGAACTATTATTAGATTTATTGGCATGATAAGACTTATGACATGATGTAATTATATTATTATTGTTAAGTTAATAAATAAATTGCTTGGCAAATTTTGAGGAAGGAGCACAAGAGTGTAGAACACTTCTTTCCAAGCTAAGAAAGTTTGTGGTGGTAAGTCCACATGATGGACCTTCTTTAAAAGTCTCCTAAAAAAATTCCTAGGAGATAAATAAAAGAAATTAAATTAATATAATGGGAGAGAAAGATTTTGTTAATTACTTAGTTGGAGAGAAATGCTAAGTAGGGTGGAATAAAGAACTCTTTGAGAGAAAAGAGTGTTTTAAAGAAAGATAAAAGTATATTTTTTCGAAAAAACTAAAGCAAAAAAAAACTAGGCAAAAAATTGGCATACCTTAAAGCAGGATGCTACTCAAATTTGCAGGGAAGGAGAAATTATAAAAAGAAATAACCTAGGAATCAAGGGGGATTGATTCCGACAGCAAGAAAATCTTAGCTCAAGGGAGAACTGATGGATTCAATTCGTGGCTGGGAGGAGAGTGTTGCGTTCATGAGTAATTGTGCAATCTCCAATTCTGGTTCCTCAGTAATTATCAAATTTGTAACTCTAGTTTGGATTTGATTCTTTTTTCCTTGGAACTAGGATGCATGTGAATATTGTAATATTATTAGAATTTAGAGAAAGTGGAAGTTACTCTAGCCAATGGTATGAAAACTAAATTGATTTATATATGTATGCAATATATTGTCGTACGTAATGAGGAATCCATGACGTTATAGGTAGGTCAATTGATTTTATTTTGATCATGGTGAATGATAAAAAAGAACGTTAGTTGAAAAATATAACAAGTCGAATGAAGGAGTAAGATAGGCATATCAATGAGTATAAAAATAATGAAGTAAAGAGTGGTTAATTTACCCTGGATTGTTATAAAACTCATTTATCTCTACACATATTTGGTTATAGCCAGTCCACATAAATATATTTCTCATTGAAATAAAGACTAAAAGTATAGTTGGAAAATTAGGAAACCATTAAAAAATAACTCAGAACCTGGAAAGTGCAGAGAAATGTTAATAAGGGTATAGTGTTAGCAGAAGAATACTAATAATGAGGATGAGGATGAGGGGTTCTAATTTAATCAATGAGAACAAAAAAATGCAAACAAAATTCTTCTTTGCCTAGGGTTATGCAAATAAATAAAAGTAGCATATCATCATATCACTATGATACTTCTGCTCGGCTGATACCTAAGTAATACTTATTCTTCTTTCAACAAACCATGGTCCTAGGAAATATATATGAATAAACACTATCAACAATTACATATACAATCTAGAGGGACTATAAGAGATAGAAGACATAATTTAAGGTAACAAAGTATATCCCAAATTAGAATTTGGTTCACCACCATCACAAAGGCCCTATACTTTGGGACTAAGAAGTCCTGGTAGCATAAGAGCACATTGTATTAGGTTGTTGCTTGAAATACTAGTGCATAGTAAGGCATGGAACTCGTAATGACCCTTGTCTAACCCTGACATGAGCTGTAAATAATAAATTAAAGAGAAAGAATGTTGAGAGATATTGGCGGCATGATGCATGACAACAAAATGTAATTAAAAATTCAGAGTAGTAGTAAATATAAAGCTACCATAAATCAATAACTCTTGAAGAAGCCATGTTCACATGCCATTATAGACACATGAAGAACACATACATATATTTTATAAGATTTAGGTGACCAAAATTTACATCTAGAATATAACAATAACAATGCTTTCTACTTGAATATACATGTACCTATGGTCAGAATTATTTACCCAATTCGATAGAGAATTCATATAGTCGAATACACCATTGGAGTGAACTTGAATGCAAATTTAGCATGTACAACCAACATAACAGTAAAAATCCCTTTGGGGAATAATATAACATTTGAATTAAATATAAACATTTACTCCAATTCTTAGGGCTTTATAGTCCAGTGTTCCAAATTTATAGTGTTAAAATCAAGAAGACAATTTCCAAAAAATAGGAATACTACAAGGGCCAACAGGCCTAGAAAAAGTTATGAAATTATTAGGCTAGAGGCCATCCCATACAAATTCCACACTACCGTAAGGAAATCTCATTATAAGTAAATTTCCTCATAAGAACTACATGACCATAAGGGTTACGGTGAGAGACCAAACAAAAAATAGAAACCCATATTTCAATGTCACCTGGATTGAATGAGAAAGAAAAGAGAAAAACGTGAGGAATACCAACTTGTGGCACAATAATTATTAGTCAGAGGTGGGGGGAAATATCCTCTGTCATGTCGAATAATAGGGGAATAATGTTATAATTATCTAAAGAAAACAAACAAACAAAAAAAGGTAAGAAACTTGAGGGGGTGAAGACCAATTTACAACAATAGCTGGAAAGGCATGTACCTACAGATGAGGCCATTTGTGCGCATTATTTTTTTGCACTTACAAGAGAGTCACAACAACACTTTCAAGGAAAGAAAAAGAATAAAGACCCACAAGTGATAGGTACCTTGAAGGATAAGATGGTTATCCAAAACTGTTGAGATTAATAAGAAAAGAAAAAAATAAATTTAAATAACAAACTATACCTTCAAAGTGTTGGGGCCTCTGCTAAAGTAACGATCACTCCAGAGAAGGTTCTATCCAACCCTTTGGTGGAAAAGGCCAACCCATCAGCTCCTGAAGAAAACAAAAGAACTAAAAAGATAAGGGTCGACCATGCCAAGCACACAAGTCATTAAGGTTGAAGGTTGAGTATTTATTATATTCACCACATATAGTATTACCTTTTTTGTTTTTGATATTATATTAATTTGTTTTTTCTTTTACAGTTTATCCATAGTTTAAAATGGGAATTCAATTTTTGTTATTTTTTATTTTATTTAAATTTTTTTATTTGTAAAGTGATTGGTTGAGGTCTTATTATTAGTTTGTTTTGGTAACTTCTATTTTTCTATTAGTTACTAGTACTTCTGTTTTTAGTTTTATTTATTTTTTATTTTTTATTTTTTACATTTTTTTTCCTAACTTCGTTGAATTTATTTTATTTAGGTATATTTTTTATAATTCCCGCTTGCAAGATATGACAAGAATTCAAGAAATTGTTCTTATTACAAGAAAGTTATTTTCTTGAATTCAATAAGTTTATCATTTTTCTTCTTTCGTGTGTCTATTAGTAATGTCTGAGTGTATCAATTATCATAGGCCAAGGTTTTGATAGCTATGAGAAAATCCAATGCAATGAACTAGAGCTCTTCATTTCATTTTAGGTTATTCAAATTTTATGGTGCACAGGTTGGGGAATGAGATCCAAACTAATTCTACCAAAGCTCTTCATTTCATTTTAGGTTATTCAAATTCTATGGTGTACGAGTTGGGGAATGGGATCCAAACTAATTCTACCAAGGTATTAACCAGTTCTCACTTTGATGTCTTGAGTGCAAACAAAACGAGATATGGTTAAACATTTATTGGAATGTTATTCTTCAATTTCTACTTTGTTTCAATTAGTTTGTTAATGTTTTTTTACCTTTTTTCCTTCAAACAAACACACAAAGTTGGTCTCAGTTACCATGCAAAAAGTTAATGTGTGAATTTTGTTAAAGGTTATTTATTCTACTCCAACTTTATTCCTAGTTAAGATTGATCTCAGTTACTATGCAAAAATTTAATGTGTGAATTTTGTTAAAGGTTATTTATTCTACTCCAACTATATTCCTAGTTTTATTCAAAGTGAATCTGCCAAATTCATCCAATTGAATAGTAAGTAAAAAATCATAGATAGACCTTTAGTATTTGGAAAATATTTAAAAAGGGCTAATGACAAATTTTATTTATTTAAATATTTAATTTTTTTAATGATTTATAACCATGATAATTATAATCTAGTTGTTAAATTAATAGTAAAACATCTCTCTCCTTTTTTTTATTTATTATAACTTTAAGATAAATGAAGGGAACAACGGGAGGCGAGCGGAATGAGGGTTTTGAACAGGAAGCGATGGGTGCGAGCTGGTAACCATGTAAGGGAAAGGAGGGGGGAGCTCCACTCCCTCCTAGAATCATGTAGTTGTGAACAGAAGCAAGGAGGCTGGTTCGAATCGATTCAAGAAACCAATGGAGGCAGAAACGGAGAAGATAAGCACAAGAAAGCCAGAAGGCATCAAATCTCATGAACAAGAAGAGAATCACGAGGAAGTCAGAAGAGAGAAGAGAACAGGAGACAACAGTCAGAGAACTGAGCGCAAGACTGTGACAGGACTTCGTAAACCCAGGTCAACCAGTAAAACCTGGGTTGTCTTAAATGATCTAGCGCTACAGGTGCACAGGGATCACATGGCAGCATACATGGTTATATGCAAATTATGGGAATATGGCCAACAGAGAATCCGTTGCACACATGGATAGGAAACCACCGGAAATCAAAAGGAGAAATAAACCTTCATCTTGGGTCCAATGGATTCTTCACAGTGGTGTTCACAAACCTAGAGGATAAAGGCAATGTGTTTGAAGGAGGACCATATTTCTATGCTGTTGTAGGCCTCTACAAGCGACCATGGGTGATGAATTTTGTCGTGGAACGAGAAACATTCACATCGGTACTGGTATGGATAAGACTCTACTATCTACCTTTAGATTATTGGCTGCTAGAAACCTTAAAAGCCATAGGAAATAAATTAGGTCATTTTTTTGAAATATCAGATGCGACTCTATGAGATAAATATACCTCCTTCGCCCACATATGTGTAGAAATGGACCTATCATGAGCACTTCTAGACGAAATCATTCTAGAAGTATATGATGAAGAATGGGTGCAGGAGGTGGACTATGAACATGTCCCATTCAGATGCTGTAAATGTCATGAACACAAGCACTTCTTTGAGACTTCCCACTAAACAAACTGGATGACAATATGAAAACCAACACAGGAAAAAATCTTGAAGGCTTTACCAAGTTGGGAGGCAAAGGGAAAGGAGGAAAAAAGTACCAAAAGAAAACTAATGAGGATAAGCAACCAAGACATAACAATTTCAAGATTTTAGAAGAAGAAGTTGGGAACAATGGAACGAACCAGGCACTAGAGGATAATCTTGCAGAGAAGAAAAAATATGCTAGCATGGAGGACATACATGAGAACAACAAACTAAAGGAGGATCTGCCGAGCACTATGGAACTTAGCAGGGACCATGAGATGACCTCATATGAAGTTGGTACGGAGGACCACGAACTATAGGAGATTCTTGAGAGGGAGAATCTCGATCTAGAAAAGTTCTTGGCGCAGGGAACCACCAAAGGTGTTGATTCTCTACCATAAGAGGAGTTTCATAGAGTGCAACAGATCTTCGTCTGGAGATCTCAAGCAGAGGGTTCTGGGGTCAAAAGGAACCATGATAGCTAGGACAATAGAGGGGTAAAACTGATGGAACTAACATCAGGACACTCTTCCAAGAACCTAGGCTGGAATAGATGAAGGAAGAGACAGAATGAGCTGCTGACAGAGTGTGGGAAACTCATGATTAACTCAGGAAAGATGAAAGATCTTACTAGTTACTCATTTACAAACCTTTCATAATGAAGCTCACAACCTGGAACATTAGGGGTCTAGGAAGTAAAAGAAAACAAAGAAATCTCAGCAATAGAATAAAAGAAGAAAAACCATATATGGTGTTTATACAGGAAACAAAATGTTCAATAGACAAAATCAGAGAGATACATAGCAAATTGCTCATGAAGTATGAGTATCTAGAAGTTAAAACAAACAACATAGAAGCAGGGATTCTCACTCTTTGGAATCCCTAGAATCTTGGAATCCTCAATGCTGAAGCATCCAGGAACTACCTTTCAATGGTAATCCAACCATTGGGTGACAAGGAACTCTATATGATCACAAATGTCTATGGTTCTCAAAAACTTGAAGACAAACTCAGGCTTCTCACCTCACTAGAGGAGCTGAGAGAGAGACATCATGTTATGCCCTAGATTTTGAGAAGGGACTTTAATATGATCAAATCTCTTATAGAAAAAAAGGCAGGACAAGAATACTAGGCAGAGACTCCATTGCCTTCCAGAACTTGCTAAATGACATGAAGCTAGCGGATATAGAGACAATAAATGTCACCTTCACTGGCCTTGACTTGACTTCTTTAATCCTTCCTTTCAGAGGCTCGGACCATTGGCCTATGTAACTTGAAGGTTCTTTTATAGGCACTCCAAGGAACAGACCTTTCAGGTCTGAAAATGTCTGGCTCACTCACCTTGCATTAATCACTAAGATTGGAAAATGGTGGGTGGAAGACATGCCCGTTCAAGGCACAAAGATGTTCCTACTACAATAGAGACTAAAACACAAAAAACTCAGGCTTAAAGAATGGAACAAAAAAGAGTTTTCCAATATTTTCAAAGCCAAAAGAGAAGTTGAATAGAAACTAAAGGGAATTAACTAGATCCTCATCATAGATGGCTTTACCGAGGAAAAGAAAATGCAAATTGACTCTCTTCAATAGGAATGGGAAAACAAATGCCAGCAAGAGGAGATCTTCTGGAGACAGAACTCGAGAGTGTAATGGATTAAAGAAGGGGAAAGAAATACAAATTCTTTAAAGAAGTCAACCATGGATCACAGGGCACATAACAGGATTTAAAAACTCAGAGATACTCAAGGGAAAGAGCTAAGTACCCACAAAGAAATGGAATTTGCTTTGGTACAACATTTCCAAAGCATAGCAGAGGAGCATCTCTTTGATAGATCACAATTTATCAATAGCTTCACACAATACATTTGAAAAATTGTAACGAGGGAAGAAAATTACAATCTTAACAGGCTAGTCACTGAAGATGAGGGCAATGAAGTCATCAAAGAGATGCAAAATGGGAAAGCTCCATGCCTGGATGGGTTCAATGTAGACTTATTCAAAACATGCTCGGAAATAATCAAACAAGATATCCTTGATGTTGTGGAGGACTCGATAAAATCTAAAACAGTTTTGACGGCACTCAATGCATCTTTCATAGCCTTAATTCCAAAGGAAGAAAAAGCTATGACACCAGACAGATTCAGACCCATAGCTTTATGCAATGTGGTGTACAAAATTATTTCTAAAGTAATTGCAAGCAGACTCAAGCCCCTTCTTCCAACTCCTGTGTCTTAGGAGCAAACTGGATATGTGGGAGGAAGGAAAATTCTAAATAACATCATTCGATATCACGAGGTGGTTCATTTTCTTAAGAGCAATAAGCAAGCGGGTATCATCATGCAGCTTGACCTAGCGAAAGTTTATGATAAGCTAAGTTGGTCATACATCAGGGACGTACTAAAAGTGTATGGCTTCGAGCACAACTAGATAAGATGGGTCATTTTCCTTGTTACCACAGCTAGTTTTTCAATCTTACTTAATGGCTCTCCATCCAGAACATTTAGGCCTTCGAGAGGCCTCAGACAAGGAGATCCGCTCTCCCCCTTCCTCTTTATTCTCATGATGGAAGGATTAGGCAAAGTGATGAAATTAGCCAATGCAGAAGGAAGAATCTAGGGTCTCAAACTAACCTTGAATGGGGATACCTTGACTCATCAAAAATTTTTGGATGACATCGTTCTATAGGATACACCCATGGTTAAGGAAGCTAAATCTTTCAAACAAGTCCTGAACGATTTTTCTATGGCAGCTGGTACAGAGGTAAGCCTCACAAAATAAAAAAATTTCTTTTCTAATACTGACATTGCTATTCAGAGGAATCTCTCCAGAATTCTTAGCTTTCAAAGAGATCAACTACCCTCCAAATATATGGGAATACCTCTCACTGAAAAACCTCTAAGGAAGTTTGGGAGCCAGTGACTAATAAACTGCAGGACAAAGTCAGGAAATGGACAAGCAGATCTTTGAATTTAGCAGGACATCTAGTGCTTACAAAGGTTGCCCTGTAAACCATCCCCATCTTCATGTTTTCAGCTCATCGTGCTCCAAAAGGAGTTTTACAACTCATCAGGAACATCCAAAGAGATTTTCTTTGGGGCAAAGGGGAAGAGAAAAAGAAATGGGCTCTGGTAGCTTGGGAAAAGCTTTGTAAACCCAAGACCCATGGAGATTTGGGACTTCATGACCCGGAAACCCTAAGCAAAGTTTTGGGGGGAAAACTTTGGTGGAGATGGCTAAAGGAAATGAGAAACCCTTGGGCCAAGCTCTAGAAATAGAAGTATGCAAATAACTAGCAAGAAAGGGATCATATTTGAATGACAGGGCTCATCAAGGGCTCCCACATTTGGAACAATGCTTGGGCGAATAGAGCCATTGTTCAAAAGCATAGTTTATGGGAGATCAGAGATGGAAACCTAGCTTGGTTTTGGGAGGATAACTAGCAACAGGAGCCTAACCTATGTAGAGAAGAACTAGCCATTCTCAAGAATGATAATTACAATAAAGGGCTACTCAAGCTAATTGACTTTTGGGATCATACAAGGGACAAGGGAAAATGGAGAACATGGAAGGACCTAGTATGCAGTGAAGAGACCCCTTTGAAGGCCCAGGAAGAAGCTCTTGCACTAATCCTGGAATACAGAAAGATTTTGACTTCAACATCGTCTGACCAACTAAGATGGGGAAGAAACAACGAAGGCAATTTCAACATCAAGGAAGCCAAAAGAATTGCCACTGGGCTTGGCTTTCCAAACCCTGATAAGATATGGAAGGACCTATGGTAGAACCTGCACTAGATGAAAATAAAATTGTTCATGTTGTTGGTCCAACATGAACACGAGGTTTAGCTGGTCCATATAGATGCCAGTTATGTGGTCTACAATAAGAAATGATGGATCACCTACTCAACCTCTACCCATTCACCTCTACCTTGTGGAATTAGGTAGCGTCAATCTTCAGGAAAATTGACAGGGACGAATTCAGCATCACTAGCACTTTGAAGAACTAGCAGAAAGAATTCTTAGAAAATGAAATAATCAACAAAGCCCGGACTCTGGTACCAAGTTTTTTGATCTGGGATGTATTGAAAGAACACAACAACGAGATTTTCAAGAACAAAACTGGCTCAACCCAGAGCATCATAGCTCAGATTATAAGACAACTCAAAGAAAATGTGAGCACCCTTCTAAAGCAACCCCCCAAGAACCCTCCTCTAGACCAGGATGCTCATATACTTTTGCATTTGAGTCTCCAGTTTCCTATGCCCCAGGGCATAAGCAAGATCGTAAGACATACAACAATGGGGAAGGACTTCTAGCAATCGCCTCCTCATGGCTTTTTGAAATTTAATATAGATGGAGCCCCTAAGAGAAACCTTGGAGTTGTTGGTTATGGAGGAGTCATAAGAGATAAGCAGGGATACATAAAAGTCATCTTTCATAGTAATTTGGGGAATGCCACTAATAATATAGCTGAACTCATGGCCTTAGAGCAATGCTTAGAAATCTTGATTAACTCCAATTTACACAATGCCATCATAGAAGCAAACTCTGAATTGATAATTAATTCGGACAAAAAGATAGGCAATGACACAACACCAGAGAAAGTATCAAATCACTGGCGGTTATTGCAGGTCTATCAACATATACAATCCCACCTGGGAGCCCTAAGAACACTCAGATTTGTTCATGTGCGTAGAACAACCAATGGGTTAGCGAATCATCTGGCGAATGAAGGAGTTCTATGTACAAGAGATAACAGAAGCTATGCTTGGGAGTCGGCACCCTTAGGGAATTTGCACGAGGACTGTCACAGACAGGCGATCACAGATAGGGAGTATTTTCAATTTATGAAAGATAAGTTGTAAATAGACCAATGGAAATAGTAGAAAGTGAGCCAATAATAGGGAAGAAGCAAGGGGTAAACAATGAGCAGGTTGACAGGTAGTCGTCTAAAGATGGCAGTGAACTCCAGCATCCTACGAATTTCGGGCAGATAACTATATGAAGGATATCCCATAAAACAGACCCAAAAAACTATAGAGCGGCAATTTACACCACTCATCGGGTCTGAATGGAAAAAAAAAGAGTGGGCATGTTTCCAACCCGAAATCAACTCTAGATCGTTGGGTCGACGAGGGCTGGATCACATGGTAGTTAGGTCATTAAGCTAATCGAGGGCTAAGCCACAAAACGGACCCAAAAAATTATAGAAAGATGGTTTTGGTTTCTCATTGGGTCTGAAAGGAAAATTAAGGAGTGGGCAAGTTGTTGACCCGAAATCAGTTAAAGATCATTAGATCTTCGAGGGTTGGATTGCTCAGTCATTGGGTTGCCAAGTCAACCACATGTTAAGGCCTTTTTTATAGTCACTTATTGTTGCTTTGTGGGTCGTAGGATATGTGCGCCCTTGTCATCAAGGGCTGTTAGGTTCTTTGTTGCTTGAGATTTATGATGTTTAGCGGACCCGAAAGAACCTTAGAAATTTTCACATTTATCTTTCGGGTTAGGAAGGAAGACAGGTTTTCGAGAACATAGCTTTGAGGATGAGTAGTTCATTGGTGGTTTAAGCATCAATCCTTTTGTAGCTTTGTTTGAGTCAAGTACAGGGTTGTGTCAAGTACGGGGTTGTGTCAACCCAGTTGTTTGTTGAGTGTTCATAGAGCTAGTGTTGTTGTTTTTGGCTCCATTAAAAAAGTGTACATTATGTATTTTTTTCTCAACTAATGAAAGGCTCCACTCTTACTCGATTAAAAAAAAATAGCAAAACATCTCTTTTTACTTATTATTCATAAATATTAGTTAAATTATCTTTACAGTTTAATTTGAAAATTAATTTAATACTAAATTACAAATTATAGATCATCCCAACTCCATTTTTCTCTTGTAACACCCCTATGACTTTGTCTTTTAGATAATTATTATTTTTAGATGTTGAACTATTATTAGATTTACTGGCATGATAAGACTTATGAAATGATGTAATTATATTATTATTGTTAAGTTAATAAATAAATTGCTTGGCAATATTAAGGAAAGACACAAGAGTGTAGAAGACTTCTTTCCAAGCTAAGAAAAGGTGTGGTGGTAACTCCACATGATGGACCTTCTTTAAAAGTCTCCTAAAAAAATTCCTAGGAGATAAATAAAAGAAATTAAATTAATGTAATGGGAGAGAAAGATTATGTTAATTACTTAGTTGGTGAGAAATGCTAAGTAGGGTGGAATAAACAACTCTTTGAGAGAAAAGAGTGTTTTAAAGAAAAATAAAAGTATATTTTTTCGAAAAAACTAAAGCAAAAAAAATCTAGGCAAAAAATTGGCATACCTTAAAGCAGGATGCTACTGAAACTTGTAGGGAAGGAGAAATTATAAAAAGAAACAACCTAGGAATCAAGGGGGATTGATTCCGACGACAAGAAAATCTTAGCTCGAGGGAGAACTAATGGATTCAATTCGTGGCTGGGAGGAGAGTGTTGCGTTCCTGAGTAATCGTCCAATCTCCAATTCTGGTTCCTCAGTAATTATCAAATTCGTAACTCTAGTTCGGATTTTATTATTTTTTCTTTGGAACTAGGATGCATGTGAATATTGTGATGTTTTTCGAATTTAGAGAAAGTGGAAGTTATTCTAGCCAATGGTATGCGAACTAAATTGATTTATATATGTATGCGATATATTGTCATAGTAATGAGGAATCCATGATGTTATGGGTAGGTCAATTGTTTTTATTTTGATCATGGTGAACAATAAAAAAAATGATTAGTTGAAAAGTATAACAACCGAATGAAGGAGTAAGATGGGCATATCAATGAGTATAAAAATAATGAAGTAAAGAGTGGTTAATTTACCCTGGATGGTTATAAAATTAATTTATCTCTACGCAACTGGTTATAGCCAGTCCACATAAATATATTTCTCACTAAAATAAAAGCTAAAATTACAGTTGGAAAATTAGGAAACGATTAAAAAAATAACTCAGAACATGGAAAGTGTAGAGAACTGTTAATAAGGGTATAGTGTTAGTAGAAGAATACTAAGAATGAGGATGAGGATGACAGGTTCTGATTTAATCAATGAGAACAAAAAAATGGAAACAAAATTCTTCTTTGGCTAGGGTTATGCAAATAAATAAAAGTAGCATATCAGCATATCACTAGGATACTTCTACTCGGCCAATACCTAAGTAGTACCTATTCTTCTTACAACAAACCATAGTCCTAGGAATTATAGATGAATAAACACTATCAACAATTACATATACAATCTAAAGGGACTATAAGTGAAAGAAGACATAAATTAAGGTAACGAAGTAAATCCCATATTAGAATTTGGGTCACCACCATCAGAAAGGCCCTATACTTTGTGACTAAGAAGTCTTGGTAGCATAAGGGCACATTGTATTAGGTCGTTGCTTGAAATACTAGTGCATAGTAATGCATGGAACCTGTAATGACCCTTGTCTAACCCTAACACGAGCTGTAAATAATAAATTAAAGAGAAAGAATGTTGAGAGATATTGGCGGCATGATGCATGGCAAAAAAATGTAATTAAAAATTCAAATTAGTAGTAAATATAAATCTACAATAAATGAATAACTCGAGAAGAAGCCATGTTCACATGCCATTATAGACACATGAAGAACACATACATAGATTTTATAAGATTTAGGTGACCAAAACCTACATCTAGAATATAACAATGACAATGCTTTCTACTTGAATATACATGTACGTATGGTCGGAATTATTTACCCAATTCGATAGAGAATTCATATAGTCGAATACACCACTGGAGTGAACTTGAACAAAAATTTAGCATGTACAACCAACATAACAGTAAAAATCCCTTTGGGGAAGAATATAACATTCGAATTAAATATAAACATTTACTCTAATTCTTAGGGCTTTACAGTCCAGTGTTCCAAATTTATAGTGTTAAAATCAAGAAGACAATTTCCAAAAAATAGGAATACTACAAAGGCCAACAAGCCTAGAAAAAGTTATGGAATTAATAGGCTAGAGGCCATCCCATACAAATTCCATAGTATTGTAGGGAAATATCATTATAAGTAAATTTACTCATAAGAACTACATGGCCATAAGGGTTACAGTGAGAGACCAAACAAAGAACAACAACCCATATTTCAACATCACCTAGATTGAATTAGAAATACAAGCGAAAAACATGAGGAATACCAACCTATAGCACAATAATTATGAGTCATGGGGGGGGGGAATATCCTCTATCATGTAGAATAATAGGGGAATAATGTTACAATTATCTAAAGCAAACAAACAAATAAAAAAAATGGTAAGAAACTTGAGGGGTGAAGTAAATCGAACCAATTTACAACAATAGCTGGAAAGGAACGTACCTACAGATGAGTCCATTTTTGCGCATTATTTTTCTGCACTTATAGGAGGGTCACATCAACACTTTCAAGGAAAGAAAAACAATACAGACCCACAAGTGATAGGTACCTTGAAGGGTAAGAGGGTTATCCAAAAGCACTGAGACTAATAAGAAAAGAAAAAAATAAATTTAAATAACAAACCTATACCTTCAAAGTGTTGGAGCCTCTGCTAAAGTAATGATCACTTTAGAGAAGGTTCTATCCAACCGTTTGGTGTAAAAGGCTAACCCATCAACTGCTGAAGAAAACAAAAGAACTAAAAAGAGAAGGGTCGTCCATGCCAAGCACACAAGTCATTAAATTGATACCTTGGAGTTAAGGTAGTAAATTACATAGGAGGTTGAGAAACAAAATTTACCTGTCGAAGAAATGTAGAGTATTCTAAAGGAGTTTAGTGACACATTGGGAACAAGGTTGAAGTTGCACTGTACCGGTTGCATGGAAGCCATGAATAAGCATAGGGGAAAAATTACCCAAAATAGCGAGAAGGAGAGGTGCTAACTATATAAGAAGGAAA
>APFE031567921.1:0-55414 GCA_000404065.3 Pinus taeda | reverse complement strand
AAATTCACCGAGGGTGAAGTCGAAGCAGAGAATATTTATTAGAATGGCGCAGCAGAAGTTTCTGATGGCCTACCTAAAGATCACTTCGTTGGGAAGTTCAAATCTAAGGGTGGAAGGAAAGGCGGATGCCTTGGTTGCAATAAGTTCGACCATTATGCAAAGGAGTGTCCGAATGGCAGAGACACATCTCTTGATGAAGATAACAATCATTCCAGGGACATCTTCAATGATCAAAGGAATGACAGGTAATGCTGGTCATCAAGGAAATGGTTGACTCTTCATAGAAAGCAAGGAACCTCAGGTATGAAGAATCAAATGTTGTTTATGATAAGATAAAGAAGCATTATCTTGTATTGGCCCTCTCCTTCAAATTCTTTGGGAATCTGGCTTATAGATTGTAGTGCTTCAAGGCACTTCATCGGATATATGGGTGCACTCTCTAATTTGGTAAAGATGGAAACAATCATGGGATTATACTTGGAGCCGATGCCACCTATCTGGAAAGGGTGTAGGGAATGCTAGCTTTCAATTGAATAAGGGTAGCTCGATTCATTTACAGATCTCTTTTATGTACCTAATCGCAAGAAGAACCTGGTGTCCATCTAAGAAATGGAAGTCAAAGGTTTCAGGGTGGCATTCATCGATGGAAAGGTACATGTTAAAAAATATAATTTTCAAAGATGCTTTTTCTCATGGGTTCAAGGTTGGCAATTTGTATCAAGTTGCAGGATGGTCCATTGGGGATCATGTCAATTGACATATCGCATCTATGACACTGTAGGTCTACCTATGGGGCCTTACCTGATGTGAGTTAAATGGTGATAGGGATGTCTAAATTCAAGTAGAGCATGAAGGCACATGTCTGAGATGTATCGAAGGAAAATATTACAAGGGGACCATTCCCCTCATGCAGCAGGTCCACAGGTTTTGAACAACCCGAGGAGTTTGAGATTCATGATCAGGAATTTCATGTATACAGGTGGAAGAAAGCCCTCTATGGCTTGAAGCAAAACACCCCAGGCGTAGTATCAGAGGATTGATAGCTGTCTGATGAAGCTGAGATTCACTAGGAGTGAAACTGATCCAAACCATTACCCCAAGGTTGTGAATGATAGACCTCTCATACCGGCACCTTATGAAGACGATCTATTTTTGACAGGTGCAGACCCTCTCATTTGCAGAAGTAAGAGGGAGTTGGATTCCGGATGTGGAATGATAAACTACAAGCTTGTGACTACCTCAAGGATCTTAACTTTCAGAAGTTATATGGCAGTGATGTCGGACCAGATTTGGGAAATGCCTCTGAGTTTCATAAACTAATTCGTGTTGATGTTCTTGGTGAACTTCCGTCCGGACATATGTTTTGCAGTTAGCATGGTGAGCTCATATTTGGTTGAGCCTCACTGGATTGGTGCCAAGAATCTTCTGAGATATCTTTGGGGTACAATCTCTCATGGATTGAGATACACTGCCGGAAATATGAAACTGCATGATTATTCGAATGCTAACTGGGCAAGCAGTGTGGAGGATCATTAGAGCACTTCCCAGTGCTGGTTCTCTTTGGATTACGCTTCGATATCATGGATGAGCAAGAAGCAGAAGTCGGCTACTATAAGCACCGTCGAGACCGAAAACATAGCTACAAGTATGATCTCGTGTTAAGTTGCATGGTTGCAGAAGCTCTTAAGTGAGTTGTTTCTACACATGATGAATACCACTGTGATTCTCTGTGACAACCAGAGGAGGGATTCGATTATTGAGGAATCTCGTATTCAATGATTGCTCCAGCAAATAGACATCAGACACTGCCTTATCTATGATATGGTAAGTTGATGAGCGAGCAAGCTCCATCGCATTAAGACTAATGTATAGGTCGCAGACATTTTGTCAGAGCCCCGAGGAAAGGTCAAATCTGTGACTTTCCCAAACGACTTGGAGTCGTTGAGAGACCTTCTTATAAGGGTCCTGCATGTTACATGCATTGAGCTTTGGGAGCTCTGGGGGGCTTGGGGTATTTACTGGAGCAACATACGACCACAGGGCGACTCACCCTCCCCTGGTAGTGCGCTATGAAGAGGATGATTAGTTCTTCTGTGGGCCGGGATGATTAATTCTCCCGTGGCAACTGTGGAATAGGATGATTAGTTCTCCTGTGGGCCGAGATGATTAGTTCTCTCGTGGAAACTGTGGAACAAGATGATTAGTTCTCCTGTGGGCCAGGATGATTTGTTCTCCATGGTGACTATGGAACAGGATGATTTGTTCTCCGTGGGCCAGGATGATTTGTTCTCCGTGGCGACTGTGGAACAGGATGATTAGTTCTCCTGTGGGCCAGGATGATTACTTCTCTATGGCATCCACTAAGAGGATGATTCGTTCTCCTGTGCAAAGGATGATTAGTTGTCCTGTCGAGGCATCCTACCCATGCAGTCTGGGACTCATGGGAAGTACCTCTCATCTGATCAATGAGCAGGGAAATGAGGATAGGGACCATAGTAGTACTATCGATGGACGCATCGTTGTATCTACTGTACTCCCTATGCTAGGATGACCTCCATTGATCTAGGATCAATGAAACTAATATGGGATCAGTATGAGTGGTTTGAGACACTCTCTTGTGACATTGATCTGGGATCAGTATGAGTGGTTTGAGACACTCTGTTGTGACATTGATCTGGGATCAATGAAACTGATCTGGGATAAGTATGAGTGGTTTGAGACACTCTTGTGATATTGATCTAGGATCAATAAACTGACTTCGGGTCAGTAAGAGTGATGTGACACACTCTCTTCATGTGAAACTGACTTCGGGTCAGTAGAGAATGGTATGAGACATTCTCGATCAATTCTTCTTCTTCATGGTTCAGCAGAGCAGAGCAGAGCTCAGCAGATCAAAGCAGTGCAAGGCACTGATGGCAGAGATAGTACAGTCGAACATATGGATCAATGGATGGAGTTCTCCTTAGTTGAGAGGGTGTGTTAAAATTGGCAACTAGGGCCAAACTCCATGTGGATCATCTTATTTATGGCAGTTGATATTTTTCATGGATCCCTCTCATCGAGAGATGTAGGATTGATCTAAAGATCATCCGATTTCGATAAGTATTCATGGAGTTATGAATTTATTTGCGTTATAAGACAATTCATCAAGGTCGGCCAGCAACCAAATAAACCCCACATGTGTTCAACGTTTTAGTATAAATAGAGGTGGCCTTCAAGTCATTTCAACACACTTGGGATCTCCTCCTCTCTCTACTTGTCTTTGGGTTTTAGTAGGAGGAGAGATCCTAAGGAGTAACGTTGCCTTGATCCAGAGGGCAGAAAGCCGGAACTGCTGGAAAAGTCGGAAAAGCTGAAACTGTCGGAAAAGCCAGAACAGTTGGAAAAGCCGGAAAAGCTGGAACTGCCAAAAAAGCCGAAACTACTAGAACTGCTGGAAAATCCAGAACTGCCAGAAAAGTTGGAACAATCGGAATTGCCGGAAAAGCCAGAACTACCGGAAAAGACAGAATTATCGAAAAGCCGAAAAAGATGGAACTGCCGGAAAATCCAGAAAAGCCGAAACTGCCAGAAAAGCCGGAAATGCCAGAAATGCCAGAAAAGCCGGAACTGCTGGAAATGTCGGAAAAGTTGGAACTGCCAGAAAAGCCGGAAATGTCGGAACTGCCAGAAAAGCCGAAACTCACTGCACTGCCAGGACTGCAGGAACAGTCGAAACTGCCAAGAACAGCCGGAACAGCCAGAACTGGCGGGAACTGCCGAAACAGCCGGAGCATCTATCTCCGAAGGAGAGAAGCATGCAAGGGGCAACTAACTAACATTGGGATAGTTGTATGGTACTTAGCAGCAAATACACCAAGCATGCAATGTTACAGTTAGCATTCAAGGGACAACTAGCATTCAACAACAAGCATGCTAAGGACAACAAGAATGCCAGGGACAACAAGCAAGCAAGGGACAACAAGCAAGCAAGGTGCATCCAACACATAGGTCAGGATGGCAACATGGTGCAGCAATGGCAGACAACGCAATACAATGATGGGTACAGTCATGATTAATGAAGCGTGATGAGATGCAGCATAGTGATGATGGGTGCAGCATGGTGCAACATGGTGAGGTGTAGCATGATGACGAAATGCAGCACAACGATAGGTGCAGGAGTCACCTTGGAGAATTAGTTGAAGCAGCATGTCTTCAACTGATCTCATGTATCATCTTCTTAGAGATGATCTATGCTCTTATCTAGATAAGTCAAAGTATTGACTTCTGTTGTAAACGTACTATCTCTCTCTCTGTTGAACTATTGAAGAACATATAAGAAGAATTGATCGAGGGTTTCCCCACATTGGGGTTTGTCCCTGGCTATTGCCACATCTTATGTCCTCTTATCTTGGCTTGTCTTCTGCGATTTATGTTTATGTTCTATCTGCAGTTTACTTTTATGTTGAAGTGATTGCTAATCTAGAAAAGATATGGAGCTAACATTGGAAATTGAAATAAATTTCTCTAAGCATAGAACATACCTAAAATTAACAGATTATCACTTGGAGGCTTGAAAAATCACAGATCTACATTTTTAGGCCCTTTTCCCTTTGGTCGTGATCATATAAGAGGATTTATCTTACTCTTTTGCGCATAATTTTCTCTTGAAGCTTGGACGTCTATCTCTTTGAGTTGATCTCTTGGAGGAAAGTGATTTGCTTATTGAGGGAGTCATTACTACAAATTGTGCCATAGTCATTGTATAAATTTCTCATTATTGATATCTTAAGGAAGGGTATTTTCTCTTGAAGCTTTAGTTTGTAAAACCTCCTTCAAGATTTCTAAACACTCACTTCTCTCTATGAGGGTATCACTTGTAATATTAATAAAAAAAAATCTTTTTCTTGAGGGAGCTTAGGGTTTTTCCCCTTGGTATCCCACCTCCTCGTTTGGAAGGAGGATCTCTTTAGATGGTTGGTGACTAACTTGTTCAATTTGCATTGTTAGCTTAGTTTATTTTCTTGCTCATTGCATCATCTAATTGCTAGATCTAATTTCTTGTTCATTTTTACAAGTGCTTTTAATCACTCATCATTGATTTATACTAACTTGCTTTTGCTTCTTTGAGTAATTTTATTTGCTTCATTAATCAATTAGCATAGGCCCGTCTCACATTTATATCATAATTTGTATTTTAATTGCTAATTTGATCTTTTAAGTGAAAAGCATTTCTCTATTGACATTCTTAAGATATTTCACATTTGAGGCATCTCAATTTTGTCAATCTCATTTGAAGCAATTGGTTTAACTTAACATCTAAATTGCATTTTAGGATCTCTAAAATTTACCTCCATGAATAAGCTTGGTTGATATACATTTTGGAAACTTCCCTAACTATCATTCAATTCCCATATATTTGTGTTTAGATCGACTTTTAAACTACATGGCCTCGCAATTCTCTTGCGTGACTAGGTCCCTTATAGGAACGAAGGCATGCGAGTTGTATTGAATTCCTAGGTGGGTGGCGTTAATGAATCCATTGCTTCCTCATCCTAGCCTTCTTGCAACTACCTACTAGTCCTTACCAAGTTGAAGGAATTGAGGAGAAGTCAAACCTTAGATTAGGGATTTAATTAAAATCTACCAAGACCACTCTTTATTCCACACACAAACACACACACATCCTTGTTTCATCTTACACACAATTCGTTATTGTACAATTTAGATTGTGAGCATCTCATTCACTTGCAAACATTGCATATTCTTGTAGTTGTCTATTTCGTGTTAATTGTCCTTTAAATGCAATATCAGAATTGAGCATCTTCCTTTAAGTACAAGCTCTTCATCTTGCAAGCTCTATTCCATCTTGTTAGTCATATCTCAAATTTGTATATAATCTATTGTGATTTTGATTCACTAACTCTTGTTTTGCATGTTTTCATTTTGCAACTTGTTGTAACTTGAAAAGATTATTTCATCGCGAGTATCTTAATTTCATTTAGAGTGTATATCTCTTGCAAGTATATATGACACCGGTCTAATCATAGCTTGTCTTGCAAGATATCTTGTTAAACATAATTGATTGATCTACATTGTTTATTCTTATATGCTCATAAACATTTACACTTGCTAATCAATTTCTCTATTTTTCATGTTATAATTCAAGTTTGCCTATATAA
The DNA here is from genome assembly GCA_000404065.3 of Pinus taeda. Classification (NCBI taxonomy): domain Eukaryota; kingdom Viridiplantae; phylum Streptophyta; class Pinopsida; order Pinales; family Pinaceae; genus Pinus; species Pinus taeda. Next base: position 49,253 of record APFE031567921.1, on the reverse strand, counting down.
TTCACTAAAAATCTCCTAGAACTTGTTATCCTTAAACAAGCTTTCCTTTAGGAATCACCCCCATTAGGTTACCTAGGAGAGAGCTTAAACAAAGAGATTTGGGAATAGGTAACAACCCCTTCTCTAAGCGTTGCCACAAAGAACGCACCTTGTGGGTTGAGGATTTTTCCCACATTTCTAGGTGTGCAATTCCGTGGACAACAGTTCCAAATGCATTGTTAATAGTACCTACGGATTTGTTGGGGGCATGGTCGTGCTTTGCGACTTAAGTTATGCAACTATTAGCAAAGAACACTAGTCAATGGTGGACAATTGGGGATTTTGTTCACTTGGACATGAACATCAAGGGTCTAAATGTTAATCTATACACTCCAACATGTTGATTTTTGAAGTGCAATAGATACAAGAACAATATTTATGAACTACTGGTAATTACTTCAAATGATACAGATCTTTTTATTTAACATTTCCAGTTTTTCATTAAGTAATTGCACTTCTAAAAATTCAACCATAAGCCATAAAGACAGTAGAGATCACAATGCACAAAAGAGAACATAAGATTTACCGTCGGAAAACACACTTGAGGGAAAAACCCAACAACCTATGAAAATTCCTGAATCTAACACATCAAAAACCCCTACTGCAATATCTGGTTTACTATCTCCTACTTGTTCTTTACATTAACAAGTTATTTAATAACATAAACATCGAAGTAAACACAATCACAGCCTTCACAAATATACAGATCAACAACTAAAATAAACTGAGACAACAGAAGGGACACCGTTACTTTTGGATAATCGTCCCCAGAAAAACCCAATTCGGGAAAACCGATGCACAACATATATGAGGGTTTTATTATTAAGCAGATTTATGAATACAACTAGGGTGCCAAAAATGGCTTACCCTTTAGAGAATATCCTTGGCAGCAGTACCTTGATTCGGAGACAGATATTCCAACTAATTAGCAACCGGATGAACAATCCCATAGTGACTCTGGTTGTTCCTTGTGTTGGACAGCGAAAGTTGCTCCACACACTCCTCTAGAACTGTGTCACCCTCTCTGGCTTTATGTCAACTAATCAGCGCCCAGTTTGCCCCAAAAAATCACCTAGCGCTGCCTCTGAAGCCTACTGTGTCCTCTATGTCAGCCTCTACGGCCCTTGTGTCCTCTGTCCTGGCCTCCTTAGCCTCTGCGTCAGCCCTTTCTGCCTCTATGTCAGCCCTACTAGGCTTTGGACTACCTCTTCTAGCACTTTGTTGCCTCTCTGATATGTATTCTTCAGCCTTGGATCGAAATCCCTTGTTGAACTGCCTCTCGCTGCAACTGATCTCTAACTCGATTTCCTCGGCAAACCCAGCCCCAAGAAATTGAATTCTTGATCTCTCTTGGTGTGTCTCCAACTGACCCTCAAGCCTCCTCTTATCCTTTTCTTGTTGATGATTCAACGGCCAAGATTAAGTCCCTAATCAACAACTAAAGATTAGATCTGGGTTGATCCTCATTATTTAGAATTTTCTCACCCATATTATATTAATACACATTAATATTTTAATTTTCTTGGGTTTAGACTTAGGAACTCATTAAAAATATTAATTATTTTAATATCTCTTCATCCGGGTGGAATTTCTCCAAACGATTTCTGGGATTTGGAGATCTCATGTGCCTTAGCCTCTCCACCAATTTTTATGGCTAGAGCACATCTGATGCCACCAAAAATCAACACTCCCTCTTAGCGAGGAATGTGCTCTAGTAATATCTCACCATAGAAGCATTACATTGATCCTCCGCAACGGTACCTGTGCTATTGCTTGGCTTGTTGCCTCACATCCACTGCACTGCTGCTTCCTGTACTGTTGCCCATGACACTGCCACCGCCACTGCTACATCTATACTGCAACTCCCTCTCAAAATGATACCCATAGCACTGCAACTCAATTACCGAGAAGTAAGTCACTGACTTCACCCAAACACTGACATCTCGGTCAGTCTAGAAGCCTCGTGATGCTGAAGCTACCTCTGCTGCTATCCTGTGCATCCTCTGTTGCCACTGCGCTGCTGCAAACACCTTTGTGCCTCTCGTACTACTGCAACCTCCATCGTGCTACCTCAGATTTCTCCACTCTAGCCCTACCTTGTCGCTCCATCACACTTTGCTCCACCCGACACCTATCATCATGCTATTGTCATTAAGGGCTCCCATAGCTGGATGTGATCCAAGAGTTTGGGCACACCTTAAGTATCCTGCCCCTGCATGTAGTCCTCTCGACTACAACTCAATGTATCCCCACCTCTTCTCTAGAGGCACATGAGCACTCATGGCACAATTGTCATCAGTCTCGACATCCTTCTCCGCCTTTGCTAGAGCTGCCATTGAGTCAGAAGCTTCTCCCTTGCCTTTCTTCCTAGGGCACTGAGATGCATAATGTCACAGCTCCCCAAAATTGAAGCACTTGACCTTGGAGGTGTCCTTATTCTTCCTCTTTGATGTAAGCCTAAGGCTACCACAACTCATGTACCTTATCGGGACTAAAGGGAATATTTCCCTTTCATAACGGCCCTTTAAAACTTTATACCTCCATGCCCCTTATATATATATGCATCGGAAGTGTTTTCTTTGCAGGCATTTAGCCTTAAAAATCCCAAATCACCCCGCTTTACATCCTTTCTCTACAAAATATAGGCCCTTTACTCTATCAGGAGTGGAAAGCCTTCGAAAAAACTTAAACCATGCCTTTTCCCTTTCGAGACTGAATACTCTCCAAAATGCCGAAACAAAGCCTTTCTGCCTTTTTACACAGTTATGCGTGTTATCGTCGCAGATCTAGATCTGGCCAATCGGACGACTCAAATTAGATCGCAATATCGGCGATCGGGGTTCCAACGGCCCATAACTATCGGCACTATTCCTTGCGGAGGTCCGATGCGATTAAGTTTATCGCTATCGCAATTGCGATATGCCCGGTTTACGATACACTGTCGCCACTTCAAAACCCCGATGTGATATGTCGCAATCGACAATCGCGGAAGGCCGGGTCTAGGCCTTTAACATACATCGCTCGAATGGTGCAATGTGATTATGCGTCTGGACCTGATAGGTTCCAAAACTCTTCTGCATAGATTTTCACGTTCGCTTCCTTGAATCTGCTAAGTGTTAGCGTGATTTTCCTTGTAAAAGGATTTTGGCGATGTGACAAGGCAATACACAGGGGCTATGTGATCTGGTTCTACAGACCCGATAATGTTCAAAACCTCTGTCTAAAGGATTTGAGATCCGGATTCTCAATCCAACTGTGTTTTACGCCCGATACTTAATGTATTTGGGTTTTCTGCCTTCAAAACCAGTTCAATGAAATGCGCCCGCCAAACGATCCTTTAACACAGTAATTCCCTTAAAACATATGAAAAAAACAAGCCGACATTAAGAGCATTAGAATATAGATAGAAAAACAAGCATTCAAGCCTACACGGGCCAATTATGTGATTATGCATGCACACTAATTATTCACAGTAAACGAATAACAGAGCTTCACCCTTCAGCCTAATCACACAGGTAAAGCCCTCTGTCCCAAAAGAAATGCAATCAATCACACAGTTCTATCACTCCAACCAATCCTTCGTATACAAACATAAATACGAAAATATATTTGGGACTCTCTCCCTTCTTTGGCGTGATTAATCTAATTAAAGGCCTCTTCCTTCTACACAACCCGTAGGCTTATAGTGCTCTCGGGTACTCTCCCTCTCTATCTCTCCTCTCGCCCTCCTTCAGAAAACAAAAGAAATTGCATATATGCTATGTTAACCATCTCCTCCATAATTGGAGGAATAAATTATACATTTAGAATGCAAGTCCTATCCTAATCTAAACAAACTAGACTAATTGGCTTGATCTCCACGCAGGGAGGATCATTTGCTATTTATTCCCAATTCTGTTCAAAATTAGGCAATAATGAACTACTTACATGTACTTGAAATTAATACAAATTAAACAACCAATTCTTCCTCCAAACTTGCATTAGCCACAACATGTCACCACTCCATCACATTGCTGGCTAGGTCTAGATGCTCCTGCATCACTCTTCTAAACCCCTTGTTGTCCCACAGATGCTAGAGTCGCATCCTCCTCCTCCTCTTTCTTAACTCGAACTCCCTTACCACTACTCCTTGCCTTGGTCAACCTCCTAATCTCTTCCTGTCGAAGAGCTACCCACATCTCCTCCCAACTAGAGAGGGTCGCTCTACCCAAAATGCTTTGGACAAACGACTCCTTGTCCTCGAAGACTGCATTCAAAGCAGTCTTGGCCATAAACTCTAGATCCGGTGTAGACCCCAAGGAAGTAAGCTGGCTGCGAATTCCTTGCAACCTGAGAAGGAAGTGATCTATCTCCTCTCATTTCTACATCTGATATGACCTCAGTTGATTCTCCAATAGCATCTTCCACTGCACGGAAGAGCCTTGGTATAAGGTAGTCAACTTCTGCCACATCTCATCTGTCGTATCCTTCTCAGCAATATGTCGTATGACATGATCCTTGACCCCATCTAAGATCATGCATTTCACCTCTGCCATGGCCTCCTCATACTTCTCATTTGCATCAGGGTCAATTGGGACAGCTATGGTTTTCAAGGCATAGTCCTTGATGCGATGTTTATCCAGGATTGCCAGGATCCTAGCCTTCTAGATGACAAAATTGGAAGCCCTGTCCAATCTATCATGATCCCTCAATCTGTTCACTGCCATCTCTACTCCTCTTCTAGACTCCCTCTGAGTCTCGATTTCCCTCTTGGAAACCCTCCTGCAAACTATTGAATCACTCCACTTAATCGCTCTTTGCTGCTACAACTCGGATCTGGATTTCTTGGCTAGAAATTCGCCGAGGTAGTGCTTTCCTCTACCTTGGTTCAATCTCCTTATACATTGTTCAATCTCCTTATACACTGTTCTGCACTGACAGAAACAGTGTCCCACCAGCTCCTCAAATCAAAATCTGCACAACTCCCTTAGCCCTGGCAACTGAAGAACTGAGCCCTTCTGGCTCTGCGCAATCACAGTGAGAGATGGATCAGCTCCTCCTCGCCTCAGCGTCAATCCTTCATGGCTAAGAAGATGATCGGGCACTGCGTAGGCCTGATCTGCCCCCCTCTACCTATGTGTTGGCTCTCCTCCTGGCTCAGAATGTTGACGCGGGCTCTGCGTGAGCCTTTGTGTCACCCTCTTTGCACTGCGTCACTCTTCCTTTTGCGTCTTTGGCTATGGAACAACATTGTCTCTCGAGACAGCTACTTCTTTGCTACAAACTCTCAGATATTCCTGGTTGGTGCCTTCAGCCTCCTATGATCTGCAATCGCTTTGATACCATGTGAAAATTTCTGAATCTAACACATCGAAAATCGCTACTGCAATATCTGGTTTACTATCTCCTACTTGTTCTTTACATTAACAAGTTATTTAATAACATAAACATCTAAGTAAACACAATTGCAGCCTTCACAAATATATAGATCAACAACTGAAATAAATTGAGACAACACAAGGGACACTGTCATTTTTGGACAATCGTCCCCTGAAAAACCCAATTCGGGAAAACCGGTGCAGCATATATGGGGGTTTTATTATTAAGCAAATTTCTGAATACAACTAGGGTGCCAAAAATGGCTCACCCTTCAGAGAATATCCTTGGCAGCAATACCTTTATCTGGAGACAGATATTCTGGCTAATTAGCAACCGGATGAACAATCCCACAGTGACTCTGGTTGTTCCTTGTGCTGGACAGCGAAAGCTACTCCACACACTCCTCTGGAACTGAGTCACCCTTCAGGAACTGCATCACTCTCTGGCTTTGCATCAGCTAATCAACTCCCAGTGTCCCCAAAGAATCACCCAGCGCTGCGTCTGAAACCTTCTGTGTCCTCTGTGTCAGCCTCTACGGCCCTTTGTGTCCTTTGCACTGGCCTCCTTAGCCTCTGCATCAGTCCTAGGCTCTGCGCTGCCTTTTCTGGCACTTTGTTGCCTCTCTGATATGTATTCTTCAGCCTTGGATCAAAATCCCTTGTTGAACTGCCCCTCGCTGTAACTGATCTCTAACTCGATTTCCTCAGCAAACCCAACCCCAAAAAATCAAATTCTTGATCTCTCTTGGTGTGTCTCCAACTGACCCTCAAGCTTCCTCTTATACTTTTCCTGTTGATGATTCAACAGCCAAGATTAAGTCCCTAATCAACAGCTAAAGATTAGATCTGGCTTGATCCTCATTTTTTAGAACCTTCTCACCCATATTATATTAATACACATTAATATTTTAATTTTCCTAAGTTTAGACTTAGGAACTCATTAAAAAAATTAATTATTTTAATATCTCTTCATCCGAGTGGAATTTCTCCAAACGATTTCTGGGTCTTGGAGATCTCATGTGCCTTAGCGTCTCCACCAATTTTTATGGCTAAAGAACATCCGATGCTACCAAAAATCAACACAACCTTTTCCTTAGAGAAATACTTTAGTTCAACAAGAGATACATCTAATGTAGCTAGTCAACTATGACATCAACAAGATCAACAAGCTATGGTCAAACCTGGTCTCCAACCTTCAAGTCAAGTCAAACCAAGTCAAACTTCAACCCTTCAAAATTTCAGCCTTCTCAAATCTGCCCCAAGGACAAGACCCTAGGACTGATCGTTTCGGCTGAAAAGAAGAAACCATAGCTCTTGGGAATGACAGGCATGACATCATGCTGGTGAGAATGATGATGAATGCAAGAAGTCCAAGTTCAAGAGGGGGCTGATTTTTCTCAAAAGATAAGTAATCTATATCTTTCCTCTTTAAATTAAGACTATTGCCATTATCTTTAAGTTTTGGTTAGTCTCTTGTCTATGCACTTTGCTTCCTAGTGAGGTTTGCAGGTTGATGACAATGGCTGCCTAAGCCTTGGCAGCAGACAAAGGAAATGGAAGAACATATCAAAGCAAGAGGACGTTCCAGAATTATAGAAGACTAGAATACAAGAGGAGCAGGTAGTTTGAAGTATGCAGTCAAGATCTAGCATGATAGCAGCATGGAAGCAAGATTTGAGAAGGTTCTCCCAGCAAGAGGAGAGGATCATGATAAGAAATTTGCCTCAGTTGGAAGAATAACCTAAAGTCCTCATACATTGAGATTGGTTGATTAAGAGCAAAATTGATCTCAATAATTTGTTTATGACGATAGAAGTGTCAGAAGCAAACATGTTGTCTTCAGTCAGAGTTGGAAGTAGAATTTGACATGAAGAATCTTGGATCGATACACTGAAAATGTGTTTTAATGTGTTTTCCTTGGCAAAAAAGCAAAAGCTCTAGGAAACACTTTCTTGGTACCCTTTTTCTCAACATTTTATGAAAAGTGTCAAATTTGAGTTTTGATGTTTACTGTTTGAGGAAGTATTGAAGTCGAAATCTGCGTCAAAATCAAAGGTGCATGATCGGTGTTACCCAACACCTTTATTGTAATGAAAAATGGGTGCATTATCGGTTCTACCCGACACTCTTTTCTTCACCGAGCGAGCGTGATTCATTCACAACTAAAAACTGGGCAAAGCAGGCAAACGAATACAAAATGCCAACCAAGAAATTGAACTTTTTCAACATCATCTTGATGATGCACTTCATGAAATTGACAAGCTACACAAACAACATAAACAAGACAATTCAATAAGAAACAATTTTTTTAAAGAATTTGTTGATTACACTAGAGGACGCATAAGTACGCTAGAAGACAGGTTGTTTTCACTGGATGGATGGATAAATGGTCTCCTCAAAATTAATGATAAGAAAGATCAAATAATAGTACCATTGCAACAAGTATTACTAGCAAAGGAAAATGTGATATCAGCTCTTGAAGATGAAGTAAGAAGAATGAACCCAGAAATAGTGATTTGTGATGCTAGCTATGATACATGTGATTTTCTTCCAAAGTTTGATAGTTCATATGATAAGAGTGATTTGTTTGATAGTCCATCTGATGTATATGATTATGTATCCCTCTCATGTTATGAGTCTAAGCAAAACAATCCTGGTGATATTTCTGAAGATAAAACTCATATTGAAAATGATGATTCTCCTGTTGTTGTTAGTGAAGAAGTTGTAATAGATTGTTTTGAACAACACACAAGGATTTGGTTCAAAAATTATGAACAAACTTGGTTATGAAGGAAAAGATTTAGGCAAGCATGGTGAAGGTATCCAACAGCCTATACAAATATGTGTAAGGCCAAGAAATGAAGGCCCTGGAGGCCTTGGTTATAAAGGAAACACAAGCAATGCAACCATAAAATTTGTAAAAGCAGAATCATCGACAACAAATGAATTATCTACAGATAGAAGCAACAACAAACCAGAGCAGAAGCAGTACAAAACCAAGTGCATAAGCAGGAGCAAAAGCAACATTGCAGTCATTGCGGAAGGAAAGGACACGTACAGCTAAAATGTTGGAATCATCAGAGATATATCAAAGTCACATAGTGAGCCGAAACTACATGAGAAATGTAATGGTTGAGGGTAATCCACCAAAACCCGGGATATTCAGGTTAGCCAAAGCATACCCAAAATGATGATTGATGATGATGCACGGGGGGTAACAAGTGCAGGTATAAGATCCAGAAAGATGCAGCAGGAAGACTAACAAATGAAGAAACAGATGAATATGAAGAAGAAAGAGGTGATGCAGAACGCAAAAGACAAAGATGATGAAGACAACTCAATACATCCAGATTAAATCATAAGTATTCATTAAGGGGGAGTATGAAGGAATAATTCACTCACGATATTATGAAATTATTATTAATTTAAGTAGAATTATTCTAGAAAGTTTACGTAAGATCAAAGGTGAGTATATCGAGAGAATTGAGGGATGGAGATCTCATGGAGATATTGTGGAGATTGTTATGGAGGTGATTGAACCAATTAGCCATATTGGAAATGTTGTTATGAGAACCTCAAAGCTATATAGAGAGACCTCATGTACATTGTAGTGTATTCATGTGTGAGGGTGATGTATTATTATTGTAATTAGACAATGTGATATTTGTGAGTGTATATTGTTGTTCTTATGTGTGTTACTGTTGTCTCCTGCTGCTTTTAATGCCAACAGGGATTCCATGCATCAACAAGCAACCCATGGCACACTCAAGGTGCCACCACGGTAACCACTGAACCAGCAGAACAATTGGCCGAGCAATTTTGGTTAACCATGGTTGCTCCTCTCTACATAGCTGTGATGGAGATAAGGAGACCTTTTTTCCTTGGTTTTCTCATATCTTTTCTGATAACTAGGATACCAGTAGCATAATTTTTTTTCAAAAATATTTTAGAAGTCTACTTCTGCTACGCTGACACTAGTTTTTTAAAAAATCATTCATTCATGTCTTGGTTTGATCCTATTTTCTATAAATAAACATTGGAATTGCATCCTGGTTAGAAACAAATTCCAGATGTAATTGCTAATTTGTTTCTATATATGTGGGGCCCAAAAACAAGTTTAAGGGGCCCAAGAACAATCTGTATTTTGTATGCATCTCTCTATGAATATTCAGAATTATAAATATACCCATTTATCTACCAAAAACAAATTACTCTTTTGCTCATAGATAAATAATATCAGGAATCAGGATAGATGCAAACCTGTGAATTGCGGAGCAACAGTACCAAGTGTAAGTTTTGAAAATGTCAGAGAATCCAAAATGGCTGGTCTATATTGCTCTAGAATTGGCTCTACTAGAGCTTTCAGCATCTGAGATGCTGCCTGTTGCACCACATGAATATGGTTATAGATCATAACAAACTAAGAAACACAAAATTTTGATACTGAAGTATGCATTTGATCACAACATACTAGTAAGCACAAATCCAAAATTTGAAATTTTGAAAGTTCAAACTAGATTCACAAGCTACAAATACCAAGAGGTATATGAAACCACCACCCATATTAATGGTTACCTGATCAACATATGGCCAGACCTTCTCTAACTCAGTGTTTAGCCAAGTTAACTGTAATAACACAAAAGAAGATATTTATGTAATTCTTCAACAGCAAACAAAATTGAAGTCAGAATACCTAATACATTGATCGAGAACCCACATATCAGGGTAGTCAAGAAAAATGTTCATGTGTCTTGCCTTTTGAAACTGGGAAAAAACAACCCATGGTGGGAAGAATTCTTTTGGAAGGAGCTTTCTCGAATCTTCAACTGTCAACCTCGACAAAGCAGCAATATATGCAGCCTGTAATAAACCTTTCTTAATGCATATTCAAATTAAGAAACAAAAGTTAAAGAAAAAAATATATATTGAATCAAATTTATGCTAGAGACAGAATGCATATAAGTCAAAGTAAAAGGAAAATATAATTGTCTATAGGTCATAACTATAGTCTAAACATGCATGTACAGAGGATAGTTCACCAGATGGACAGTAATAAAGAATAATAATAATAATCTTACATACAGCAAGGTAACAAAGAATAAATGTATAAAGTAAACAATCCAAAATATCTCTGAAAGCCTGTGCTGAAAATGGTTTTAACTGAAACATCAGAAAAGGCTTGTATCAGTGCAAAATTGCAAGAAAAATATTATTAATTCCAACATCTACCACTATAAAATCACCCAAATGCTAGTGTATAGTATCATCTACTGAGGGATCATCTTATGTTATATGGTGCTGAGCTCACATAGTCTGAAGTCTCAGAAAACCGACGAGTGGCGAGAAGCAATGTTTGCATCCAATCATCCATGGTGAGGGTATTCATTGGATGTCTAGAGAAGATGTTATGAAGACCTTATTGTAATAATCTGGCATATACTATGGTGGCTATCTAATTGTGTCTTGTTAGACTTATCAGAGAGAGAGAGAGAGAGCTATTGGAAGTTGATTTGTGTCTTTTCCTACTTGAACCAGCATTTTGGGTGTGAATATATTGAGTCGAGAGTTACTAGAGTTGACACTTTGTCAATTCGAGTCATAGTTGAATGTCCTACTAAGTTGAGTCGACTATTTGGTCAACCAGCTAGTCAATTATGGTCATGGACAATGTTGCCTCGATTGTATAAATGATCACAAGCAACTAATATATTTCAAATATTCGCTTCATTGATTCAATTGTTTGAAGATGACATATTTTAATCTAAGTTGATGGCATGGATCAAAATGGCAAGTAGAATGATAATTAAGAAGATAAAAGGATGGACAGGAAATATGAATTGATAGATATCTTCAAAGCTATGAAAGTAAGAACAACTTATCCAAGAACATTTAAGAAGTGTTTTTGAAGCTCAAGCTAGATGGTCAAAGGCTAAACATAGAACACCTAAAATAAATTCTTATCAGGTTTATTTGTTATTTAAACAATTATGAAATTGTGCTATCTCTCACCAAATTGCCGTTTTATTCGACTATTTGTCAGGCACATGCAAAAATGTACCTGTTACCGCTCAAACTAGCAAGGGGTCCTAGAGGGGCACTTGCTAGGTCAAAAGTAACAATGAAGCTAAAGCCCACTATCACCACAGCTAAAGCCTCCTACTCTTTATGGACTTTCACCAATGGGAGGAGACCTGATATATAGAGAATCACCTATGAAGGATAGATCAACTAAGATGAATGTGAAGTGATATCAATGACTCTTTCCTAGGAGAGACTCAAGTGTGGGACTTGCTTGCTTTCTAAGCAAGGTGCAAGGTTCTCTAGGGTAGGGGAATAGGGATTTGAGAGTTTGGCTTAGGGAATGTGACTTGTAAAGGAGTTTCCTAAACCCTAAATTCCTTGTGGAACTTCGTTTCCAAGTGGTTTTTGAAGAGTTGACTTTGATAAGATATGGGAGCACACGGGACCAAGTGGACCCAGGTTAGGTCAAGAGGAGGGAATTTAGCAAACATTGATGAGCTTGACCTAAACAAGGAAGAGAAGGGATCAAAGAAAAGATTTTCACTTAGAGGTGCTAAAATGATCCCTATGAGGTACTAGGCCTAGGGAAACCTAGAGCAAAAATCGGTCTCAAGGCTAGGGCTTGGGATATCTCACAATCCCACCATCGAAATTTCCTCAAATTTGCAGGGGACCTAGGAGACACATCAGCGCAAAAGAAGCCAAGAGATCAAAGTTTTTCTATGGGTGGTTTGTCAGGAAAGTGATGCCCTGGGAGGCATAATGTGGCTAGACCTGGAATAAAGAAGAAAAGGTGAAGAAGAATGGTTCTTAAAATGATCACCTTATGGTAGACCAGTGTCTAATCCTTTGGGGAGATTGGAGTCAAGAAGAATAATGAGAATGGACTTCGTTTCTAGGTCAAGGAGGCTTCAAGAACTACTTCGCTTAGCATTAGGGCAAAAGAGAGTGACCTTAAAGCTTTATACTTTGTTTTGCAAGATGAGATGGCTTATCAAGATGAATTCAACCATAGAATTATCCCTAGGAAAATTCGTTCAACATACATGGCCTATACATAGAGAGATGCTATCTAGAAACAATAATTCCACAATTTCGCAAAAATGCATGCAACAATTAGCCCTAGTATAGTGAAAATCCCATTATCAATGCATGTGACAAAGTAAAAGAAAGAATATCATTAAATTTTGTACTTACATGTAAGAGAACATATCCAACCATCAACAAATTGCCAATCAAGAAGCTCCAAGACAAGAAGAGAGAATCCAAACATCAAAATTCATTCCATGCTCCAAAATTTCGTCCACCAAGAAGGAATAGCGAAAATCTCTAGAGAGATACAAGTCCAAACCAAGTGATGATGCTAAAATGAATCCTCGTCACTTCTATTTATACACTTCTAATGAGTTTGATTTAGCTACTTAGGCCTACATTAGCCCCTAAAATAAAAATAATGTGCAAAATAACTAACTTTTGGTGACAAGCCCACCAAACTAGCTCATAAACAAAAGAATAAGCCTCTTAAGAGATCGAATGATCAATAATACATATCGTTGGGCCTCCTAAGAAGCCTGATGAAGTCCATAAGTGTCATAATGATGAATATGACTCCCAAAAGTAGTGGACAAGGGGTTAGCCCCTTGTTCTCCAAATAATAAACTTGTGGTGCTCCCAATGGGTGTGAGGGCACACAAGTAACCTCATGGGTCTCCAAGCAGGTCGAAGATGCTTGTGGACCATTTGTAAGGGCTCAGCTGGTGGTGTAAGTGATGCCCCATCAACATACAAGTACTGGGTCATCTGCCAAGTGCATGTTACAATTGTGGGGTCGGCAGGGCATGTTGAACCAGGTGCATCTTCCTCGTCCAATAAGTGAATCTCGAGCAATCTCTGAACATCTCTGGGGATCCATGGAGTGTTGTCTATTGTTGTGGAAACCCATGGCTCTCAACACACACCCTACATGTGACAATGTAGCCCTCTGGAGGGTTAGGACCCTGTATAGGGAGACCAAACCCAAAATGGAGACCATCTGCAATCCTGCATAAGATCCAATGCGTCCCCTAGCCTTCTAGTACAACAAGTCTTCAAAGGAAATCGAGTTAAAGAATTTACAAACCATGGACAATAGGTGGGCACTTCATAATGGCATGCCCTTCCATAGTGGGCTTTATCATGTGCTAATGTCTCTAAGCTCCAAATGGGGTTAACCAAGTACACCTTCAAAGGGTGGTGGCATGTGATAAGGAGATGAATGGAGTAAGGAATGAAAGGGGAAACCCTAGGCCACAAGCTGACGTACAAGGGTAGCTAATAGAAGGGAAGCTCACACTTGGGTATATAATGTATAGGAGGGAGAAATCGTGGTGTATGAGGTGCCCCAACCTTGATTTTTCCATCCTTCTTTATGTCTTTTTCCTTTTATGATTTTTCTTTAATTAATTTCTCGGGGCTCGAGGGATAAGAGCATGATGTATAAGGTATAGCAGTAGATACCCCCTTTAAGGTAGGGTGGTTCATTGCCTACCAGGGGTTAGGACAATCATGGGTTCCTGAATGATAAAGGAGGCTCATATAGGACCTATAGGAACCAAGGTGATGGCCATGATGACGGGGTAAAGCTCATGTATTGGCTTTTGCCCACGTGCTAAATGTGTTTGCCCTGACCATCTTTTACATTTTGTGGTACATTTTCCTATTGAATGTGACCAATTATGCTTTTATTTTTCTTTTCAACTGCATCAACCTCTGGGGCATCATTCCAGGCCTGACCCAAGGTGTGGGCAATGGGAGGGGGAAGGCTAACCCTATGTGGACCTAGTGAGGGAATGTGGATCCAAGTGGAAGAAGTGATGAATGGGGTTATAATGAGTGGAAGGGGTGTGATATATGTGGATGAGGGAGCGGGACCACGCAACCAAAATCAGGGTTTCCCATGTAGTACCATCCATAAAGCCCAAAGGTCAGTAAAAGTGATCCCACGTTACTAGGGTCCAAGGTTAACATCCAAAAGAGGTCTAGGGGACAAGAGCACAGACCTAGCCCACTATCTCCACAGAATACCCCCCATTAATCCATGCCCAGAAATATCCATGATGAGCAAACTAAAATACTCAATTACTAGATGACAAGGCATACCTTTAGGTTTGGGAGGCCCACCTTCAAACATACGATCATGACAGATGGGCGAGGGACCACATGGCTGGCTCAGGTGGCGGAGAAATGGCACAACAAGCTAGTTGGTGGCTACAAGGGGCTACTCACTGTTGGCTGAGGACCATATTGGAGAAAAAAAATCTCCTAGGAATATCACCCACAAAATTGTGGGTAACAATACCTAAATTGTTCAATGAGCCATTAAAATTGATAATAAAAGGCAAGCAACATGGACTTTAATATCCCAACATAAATCTAGGAAAAAAACTAGTTAAAAGGGTGGAATTTGAAGAAATACCTAGTATCTAAGAATATCAACAACATACTTAGAGATGAATTGATCACTAATCCAATAAAAAAGACTAATGGTAATGAGAACAATGGTTTCACGATTGGCCCTCTTAACATTGGTTGTTGATGATGATAAGCCCCTTCCCTCTCTTTCCCCAACAACTGCAAAGACAAATGACATGTTACCAAGATACAAATCCATTGGGTTTTTGAAATGCTAAGATCTGGATACAGCTAGGACAAAAATATATAATAATATTTTTTTACTTTTAAAAAACATAATCAAAGTGCAAAATCAAAATCATTCAAGAATCACAACATTAAAACTAAAATCATTAGATAATTTATGAATTGGACCACTAAAATACTGCATCTTGTCTCATACAAAAATGATAGTGTCTCATCAATGATCACTCTATTAATATGATGATATAGAATAGGTATAACTACAAATCCTAAAATGGGTCTACCTTCTCATTGTTGAGAAATCTATAGGGCAATGATTAGAGTGATTTTTCTTTCCTTGATAACTGCTTGTGATGTATTTTTACTTTTTCTTACTTATTATTGTTTTTGTATATCATCAAACAACTACCAAAACAAGAAGAACAAGAACACAGAATATAGGCTGAAAACCAAGGCCAAAACCTCTCCAATTGAGAGGAAAACCCACAAATCTCTTCTCTTCCTTATAGATTCTTCAATTGATGAATTCCAAGACCTCTAGACCAAGACCAAGTCCAACTTTTAGGATGATGTGATTTCCTTAAACAAGTCAAACCCAGTCAAATCTCTTCCAGTAGCACAACTTCCACCCCCAACTGTAGAATTTCGACCTCCACTGTAGACTTGAAATTTTCAGCCCTCCTGTAGTTATTGTCACACGTCTGAGCTTATTTTAGCCTTCCAAGGCTTCCTCAGACCTTTGCTTGGCTTTCTCTTCCTTCTAGAGCTTGAGAATGGCTTCCTGTGACCTTTGCTTGACCTTCTTTCCTTCCCTTCTTCAAAATCGAACTTGTAGAGGAAAACCCTAGATCTGCTGCAGAAACCCTAGACTTTATTCGCACGTGCAAGAGAGAAATAGCGCAAAAAAAGTCTCCTTTGTCCTCTTCCTTCTTTGTTGCCTTCTTCTTGATCCTCCTTCGCTTGGATGAGTGAGTGATGTATGTGCTTCAAGGAAGTTGAGTTTCCTCCTTTATATAAGCTTCTCGAGGTGGACGTGGCTCCTCAAATTAGGCCAACTTGCCAGCTGCCAGGCCGACTTAGTCTTGAAGGGTATATTAACACTTTTAAGGACAAAAATAATTTTTTTTACAAGTTACAATGTGCACGATGGGGTCTTCAACTTATTACAATGACTATTTTGACTTCTTGTCCTAGGACCAACCCTAAAAGCACTCAATGGGTGCTTGACCTATATAAAATAAAAGACCTTGAGCATGAAACCCATGCTCTAAATATAATAATAATAATTTTCTTTCATTTTACAATTTACAAGAATCAAAAAGTTCATTTCATATTTATGATGACCAAACCTAGTTAGACATTTTTCAACACTCATCATCTGCATATTGCAACTCTACATCATAAATAGACAATGGGGAGGTGGGAATGTCGAAAATTGCAACAGATGTAGGAACTCGTTGTGTAACATCCTCAAGTAGGCTAAGGTGAGTCATGGCATTTAACACCATGTTTAAGTCAGATATCTCGAGTTCCACATCCCACATCTTTCTTGAACCTTTCTTATACTCTGGACTAGAATGTGATATAATGCAAAGGTTGGAATGAACATACATAAGGTCCTCAACCTTTGTTGCTCCCAGTCTATTTTGTTTCACCAAATGGATGAAGCCATATGTACTCCAATTCCTCTCAACTAATGAGGAACTAGCAACTTACGAGAACAACCTCATGTTGTCCCCAACATGGAAGCCCCATCAAGTAATAGGATCTAAATGCCCTCAATCATCCATGCCTAGTGGATCTGAAAAGTTATCAACGAATTGTACAAATGCTCCAAATTCACCTCACATACTTTCCTTTGCAATTCCCACATCCCCATAGGTATTGGACCTTCTTTCACAATGCATCAAGAATGATAAATTTTATTCTTTGTCTTGTATCAAAATAGGAAGTCCTCCATGATTCCCAAATGTTGAAAATTGGTAGCTAAGGGATGAATTTCCTTGAATAAAATTTCATTTTTGACTATTCTAAAGTGACTTTCTAAAAATAGAAACTCACGTCCCATTGCAACCATGACTTTCCAAAATTAGTAAGTCACCTTGTTTCAAGTGGTAATCATATATATATGATGAAAAATCACCTAACTTATCCTTAATCAATCTCAACTATTTATTTTTTTATTTAATCACCAATATATATATATATATAGAGAGAGAGAGAGAGAGATATATATAGTATTATTAAAATTAAATTCCATATCGTCCTCTCCTACTTGGCACTCAACCATGCCACTTCACATCTCTCTTTCTCCTTGATGGCGAATTGAATTCTCTCTCATTCAATGATACATTACTCTCTCTTTAATGCTCTTACGCACCTCTTACTCTCTCTTACACACTTTAATGATTCGTCAAAAAAAGATCCCTCTTACACCTCTTTAATGCATATGTTACACTTCTCCTTAATGGCTCAAATTACTAAGGCAAGCGTATTCCCTCTTGATGGCATGAGTTACTAATGCAAGCATACCTCCTTTAAGGCATAAGTTACACTCCTATTTTGGCATATATAACTCCTCCTCAAGGCATGGGAGTTACTCCATGAATTCAACCTCTTTGCTCTTCTATAGTGTCCCAAATGCAGAAAATTTGGAACAAGCACTTCACATAAAACTAATCACGTATTTAACATAAGATTTCCATGTAAAATTAAGCAAAGAAAGCATTGCAATCCATAACAGCATGAACAAAAAACTAAACTTTATTATATTAGATAAACCATGGTTTTACATGCACATACAACCTGTATAGCTGAGATAGTTGGCCTCAAACAGATCTACAACGATGCCACAAATTGGCCTCCAAACAACTGAAAAACCATACGCTGCAACCTGTGAACCCTGAATGGATTCACCAAGGGGCAAGATGGGTGCTCGCCCACTCTCACTGAATCACCCGAGAGTTTCCGTCTTGGGGCTATCACTGGAGTAGAGAACCAGGTTCTCAACCTCACCTACAAGAAACAATATCAAAACCAAGATGTCCTCCCATGGCCTCCCCCTCTTTTATAGATTTGATGGATCCCTCTAGAACCTCCTATTTTATTATTATTTTAATCATGGAGCACTTTTCCCTCTTTTATTTTAATTAAAATATTCTTTTTAATGTGGGACAATGGTAAATTGGCCATCATGTCTCATCATGTCACTGAAACTTTCATCTAACCATCCCATCATGTAGATCCTCTCGTCCCGATTCCAACGAGCTATTACACTAAGGTGTTATGCGACATATTCCTCCCGGAATACCATCTTAAGCGTAATTAATTGAGTCAAGCCCACTAATAATTCAGTTTTCTGAAAGTTGTCGAAATGCGCCAGAATGAAAGGCAAATTGTGCGGATGATGGAATATACCAAGCAAATGTCATTGGACCTCATAGAAACTCCTCAAAACTCCTTGTTGTACCCTGAGGAAGAAAATATGGGGACATGACAATCCTCCTGCCCCAAGATTGCTTGCCCTCAAGCAATCCAAATCTGTGGACCAATCTGGTGGCCCAACACAACTAAGACGCAATGCCTAGATCCCATACGAACCACTGGTCCACGTCACACCTCCAAGCTATCAAAACATGATTGGATACTCCAATACCTGGATCCCATGTCCATCTCTGACTCAACCTGCTACTAGTAGATCCACCTGGATCCCAATGCCACCAAGAAGAAGCATCAATGCTCCATGGCTCGTGCTGTGCTATAGCTCTGGCTGTGAATGTTGCCCCACCAACTGTGTACCAACTCATCACCTCTCTCCAATCCAACCCGACTCAATCCACCGCTAATCATGCTCGATGCCGGGAGGGAATGTTGGAGAGTCGTTGACCTGTATCCCACTGCCAACTAGAGCATGTAGTCTCTGATATGTCTGGGGGTCTCTGCTCTACTATGCCCCTGACTAAGGATATCACATCATCAATAGGATACCAACTCATGATCTCCCGCCAATCTAGGCCATGGACTCCGATGTAAGGAACAAGTATACTATGTTGATGTTGGTCCATACTCAACCCATGTTGCTCTACCTAGTTAGTCGACAATATCCACTGAGAGAACCTTGTCTCTCTCCCTATAATGGGTGCTAGTGGCCAAACTGAGTTGCACGCCATGTCTATGTACTCCTGGAGAGGGTTGCTACCCGGAAACACTCTAGCTGTAATGGCTGCCACTGCACCTATCTGTACCTCACCAATGGGTCGGCCCAAACATGGATGCACCGCCATCTCCAACAACTCCTGCCGCCTACTAGCTTCATGCAACACTACCCCGTCAATCTCCAGCACCTCTTGAGGACAAGTGTTTGCAAATACCACCTTCCTGGAGGCTACCTGCACATCTATCTATTGCACTCCAATGGCTGGCCCCAAAGGTGTCTGCTCATCCTCCATCATGGGCTCAACATGAGCCACTAGCTGACTATCCAAAACTGGCCCATCCCGCACCCTACATGTATCAACTGTCTCATGCTCCTCTACGTGCTTTCTATGCTAAATCATCAGTCGCTCATCTGCTCCTGGATCTCCTTTCCTCATTGGAACAATCAACTGCTCATCATGCTCCTCTACCACGCAGGGATGCATATCTGGGTTGTTGTCATCAACTCTGCATGACTGCTTGTGCTCCTCAGAGGTATCATTTTCTGAACCCATGGACTCGTCCAAAGAAGAGTCCTCACCCTGAAAGTCAGAAGGAATCTCCTCTCGATCTGACTCATGCTTCTTTATGTGATCTCCATGGTAAACCCTCACTGGAATCATATCTCTGAATGTCTCCTCCCCTCACAAAAACAATCTGTTGTGCGTCACATTCACCATCAAACATGGATGCACATCAAGGTTGTTGTCAACATTTCCATATGACGGCTCAGGGGAACCAATGGACCCCTCTAGAGTAGACTCCTGTTCAACTAAGGGCCCTTCAATCTTCTTCATAATCAATTGACTTGAGTTCCTTGCCAGCTCTACTTCAATTTTAGCAGTCTCATCGGCTTCTCTGTCCCCTCTGATTTTACATTTGTGATCTAGTGTCCAAGCTCCCTGACATGTAAAATAGATCCTCTCTCTTCTCATTTGATTTATGCTCTTCTTTAGGGATTCTAAAGACTGCTCTTGCTTTGGCTCCTCATCTTTTCCAAATCTAAACCCTCCAAAGAATCTCCTTATCAAATTTCTTCTAACAAGAGGTTCAGCGCAATGGGCTGCAAACTGTCTCAATGATTCATCCATGGGCTAGTAAATTTGCAACTTGCAAATCCCTCTATTGCTTTGGCAACAAACTTGCTCAATAACAATACAGGGGACAGTTGTCAAATACAAGGCTATGCATACTGACACCATTCACTAAGAAGAATATCACTGTCGACATTGAAAAATTTTGGGTTGCTGTAGATGTAACTGTATATATGTATGTATTCATTTCTCCAACCCAAATGCACATATGTGTAAGGGCCTCAAACAAACTTTCATTTAAAGATAAGTAGCGCAATTCACTATTGATAACGTTTGTATAAGAAAAACTGGCTAGTACATAGGCATCAAATCTATTACATTGCACCCCAGAAATATCATTACAATCCATCGTTAAAAATCTTCAAATAAGGCAAACGGAGAGATAGAATCTGTTTTATGTGTGGGCAAATATGTTGTCACAAGAATGTGTGGACGCAGTCGATCGAGATCAGCTACAAGCATGAGGAATGATGCTTCAAGTCTAACCATGGCAACAATTTGTCTCCCTAAAACGTATCCTCCTCTTGTTCTCTAAACAACTCAAAGACTGATATGCATGTATTAAAGAAGGCTTCGATCTCTAGTTTGACTCAACCAAGGAAATCTTCCCAACTCAGCCCCAACTTAATTTATCTCTACGATGACACTTCCAGCCAGCAAGGGATAGTCACATCCCAGTTATGCCAAAAGAAAATGTTCCTTTCACGCCCAGAATGGGACTGTCACAATTCTATACATTCATACAGTTTGTGTTCTAACCCAAACACATTGCCAACGCATGTATCACTAACACTATTCCCAAGCATCATCTGCGGTTTCAGTAAATGGCATCAGTTTCAATTAGCATCATTGTCTTGCACGCTTAGTATTACTTAGACGTCCGCACCACCAACTCTGCAACATTTCTTGCTCTGGATACACACATTGCCGCTACCAAACACCTGTTGTCTTCAATTGATCCAACACGCAAGTTGAGTTCTGATATCTGAACTTGCATAAATTATTACCATGGAATCGACAACCAAAGTTGTCACGGAGAAGGATTACTCGATCATGGAAGTCACGCGGTTGTACACTAGACTCATGTTCTGCCCTAATCAGTTGAATTCGTCCTAACATTGGATTATAGTCGGGCACTTGTATCTCTCTACTCTAATTATTTCAGCAATGCGACTACTAGATTGGTCGCTTTAAATCGATGAGCACGGCCTCAATTCATTTCACGCAAACTTGTAATACTTTGAATCCCAGCGAATCACCTCTAATCATGAACTCAACTCTCATAACACACACAAACTGTCTCAGGCCTATCACAATTACAATCTCAGTAGCTATGACGATGCCGCATGTTTGCGCCTAGAATGTCCAGGCTCTCGAACTTCCACAAATCCTTCTTGAACGTAGTACTACGGCTTCGAATCCCTATTTAATTGCACAGGTCACCAGTCATTCACACATAAACTTGATTCCCATTTGAAATTATCACTTCACTTCTCAATTGTAACTTACGCCACTGACACAATAATCCGATCAACACCGGCTCCTCTGTCGGGCCAAACGTTGATTTAATTTCTGCGGCTGAGTATCGAAAATCTTGCGTTTTCTTGACTCATCGGCCACAACCCATTCGCACGTTTGAACTTGATAGCACTCTACAATGGTTGCAACACCGCCTCTAGCACATTGTTAAGTCGTAGGAGCCACTTGCAAGTGGTCTGAACATTCATTAACTTAGGCCAAACGAAAAAAGACTCTCAGCTTCCCTCAAAGAAACATAATTCGACCTACTCTAATGTTTGAACCCAACGTTGACATGCCAAAGACTCCTGGATTGCCAGTCTATAATAAAGTGAAGATCACCGCCAGAGTATGGGAAATGCATGCCCAGGCATAGATTGATTTCAGTCTGAACCCAAGGGAGAGGATTTGACCTCTTGTAATGAAACCGGCCACCTGGTTAATCCTCGAATAATCTGCAATTAAAAGACTAAAAACCCGCAGGCTGAGCCAAGATTAATGCTCTGATACCACTATAATGTCCCAAATGCAAAAAATTTGGAACAGATACTTCACATAAAACTAATCATGTATTTAACAGAAGATTGCCATGTAAAATTAACCAAAGAAAGCACTGCAATTCATCACACCATGAACTGAAAAATACTCAGCCTTATTATATTAGATAAACTAGGGTTTTAAATACACATACAACCCGTATCGCTGAGATAGTTGGCCTCAAACAGATCTACAACAATGCCACAAATCGGCCTCCAAACAACTGAGAAACCATACACTACAACCTGTGAACCCTGAATGGATTCACCAAGGGAAGAGTTTGGTGCTCACCCACTCTCACTGAATCACCTGAGGGTTTCCGTCCTGGGGCTACTGCTGGAGTAGAGAACCAAGTTCTCAACCTCACATACAAGAAACAATATCAAAACCATTATGTTCTCCCATGGCCTCCTCCTCTTTTATAGATTTGATAGATCCCTCTAGAACCTCCTATTTTATTATTATTTTAATCATGGATCACTTTTCCCTCTTTTATTTTAATTAAAATATTCTTTTTAATGCGGAAAATGGCAAAATTGGCCATCATGTCTCGCCATGTCATTGAAAATTTCATCTAACCATAACATCATGTAGATCTTCTCATCCCCGTTCCAACGAGATGTTACACTAAGATGTTTTACGACATATTCCTCCAAGAATACCACCTTAAGCATAATTAATTGAGTCAAGCCCATTAATAACTCAGTTTTCTGAAAGTTGTAATGCGCCGGAACGAAAGGCAAACTATGCGGATGATGGAATATACCAAGCAAATGCCATCGAACCTCATAGAAACTCCTCAAAACTCCCCTGATGACATAACCTGCTCCACTGATCTGGCCATCCCCTACCCTGGAAATCCACCCTGGCTATACTCTTAGGAAGAAAAATGGGGGCATTACATCTATATATTTGTGCCTCTCATCCTCTCTATTACTCACTTGTGCATTGTGAAAGGAGAAGTACGAACTTGAGAAAGAGAGAGTTAGAGAGACTAAAGAAGAATTATGTGTGTGTGTGAGAGAGAGAGAGAGAGAGTCTTGAAGAGTAAGAGCAGATCTTGGTGAGCCAAAGTGATTCAGTGTTTGCATCAGCTACTGCTATCAGAGATCTTCTTTAGATTTGGGTGAACTTCTTTCTCTCATTGTATTTTGTATCTCTGTTGAACAATTGAATTCTAACAGAGGAAGAATTTGGTTGGGTTTCCCCTTGTGGGTTTTGCCCTAGTCATTGGACCTAAATTCTCTGTGTATCCTTGGGTTCTTGGTTGTTTTCTATTTTGCATGTTTGCATCAGCTACTGCTATCAGAGATCTTCTTTAGATTTGGGTGAACCTCTTTCTCTCATTGTATTTTGTATCTCTGTTGAACAATTGAATTCTAACAGAGGAAGAATTTGGTTGGGTTTCCCCTTGTGGGTTTTGCCCTAGTCATTGGACCTAAATTCTCTGTGTCTCCTTGGGTTCTTGGTTGTTTTCTATTTTGCGTGTGGTTGATATGGTGTATGTTCTATCTACAATTGCTTAACTAAAATTGCAAAAGAACGCAGTTTTGGAATAGGTAATTGTTGCAGCATAGAACTTCAAAATTTCAACACCAAAGAGGATCAACCTACATAAGTTTGAAAAGTAAAATATCAAACCAAAAATCATAAACAATTAAAATTAAAAACACATAATGCAAATAACAATGATTATAAAGGGAGTACCTTCAAATAGCTCCAACTTTGCAAAACCCTAATATATGGCTTGGGACATCGAGTGATTGGTTATAAATATTTAGATCTCCTTTGATGTTATATATAATTTGATCCACTCAATCTCGCCAATCTTGGGAGGCATAAAGTTGAATGAATATATTGCATATGGAGTCCAGAACATGTGATCATATTGATCCTCCACAATCAAGCCCACAACTCTACAAACTTGTGCATTGTCCATGATGACTTGGACAACATTTTGTGGCCCCACACTTTCTATTGCATCAAAAAGAATTGTGGAGATGAATGTTATATTTTCCACTCCACTACAATCAACAAACTTCAAAAACATTGCTCCTTGGGCGCATATTGCACTAACATTAGTTAAAGGGTGATTTCTTTGGTCTCTCCATCCATCACAAATGATGGACACACGCCTGTTTCTGCCCTGTATCACCAAATTGATTGTAATTGTCTCCACAAATTGTCTTTTTGATGTTAACAAGCTAGTGTGGACCTTTCCATAGCCATGGTTCTTGTACCCCTTGAGTGCTTCACTAATTGTTTTAATCAACTATTACCAATAACAGGAACACACCGAATTGAATGCTAGCCCATTTACATAAATACAATGAACAACATGCTCATAAGCAACTTCTTTACCCTAGTTATTAAATGCTACTTCAAGAGGCCCTAGAGTAGGCCTTTTATTAGTTGTGACAGTTGGTTTACATAGCAATGGAGGCTTGGTTGTAGATCCTTGCTCAAATAGTTTTCCCTTAGCAAATTAGCTATCAGTTACATTTTGCAAAGATGCACAAGTTTTGCAAGACTCAAACCTATCACGAGTTGGCCATTTGGGCCATCTGAACAAGTGCATAAAATCACACCAATTTTAGTTCACCCATTGAGATGGCCCTTCAACCTAGTTGATGAGCCATTTTGAATGTTATTGCATTCATTACATCTCCATTTGTACAAACCACCATCGAGATTTTTGCCAAGAATTTCCACATACTAACATAAAGGAGATCTTGGGTCTTTATTAATGTTTGTCCTCTCACTCCGCTCACATTGTGATGGTTTCATGTTTCTCACACTGCATTTATAATCATGTATAAATTATAAGTTATAATTTATAATTATAACACATCATGGTAGTGACAAGCAAAATAAAAATAATAAAATTGTAAAAGACCACAATATAGAGCAACATTCTAAAAGACTCCAAATAATATAGAGAAGCAAGAAATGACGTAAAAGTTAATTTAGCTCAATTATTTTTAAATAATTATATATTACATATTATAGTCTAGACTATTTATAATTATATTATATACAACTATAATATAGTATCTTATTCCCATATATATTAATATGGATGAATTTTTAGCCCCTGGGCGACCAGCAGCTCAGTTGGCAATGGGCATGTTATGAAGTACAATGTAAACTAGGAGATCTGAGGTTCAAATCCCCTGATTAACACATGTATGTATAAGGGGATTAACCCATGTTTGTGTTTTAGGGGCATATGTAAGCTCCTAGAGGTTATAGTGGTGGTAGTTGAAATTGACGCAATGTCACACTAGTATGAATCCAGCGTAATTTCCAATTTCTCTATATAAACATAACCAAAAAAGATGCATATGTTGATGAATTGTTATTTTATAATTAATTATACATTATATAGTTTAAAATATTATATATATTTATATATAGCACTGAAACTATTATATATAATTATGTTATAGTTTTTGTGTGTGTGCGTGTGTTATTTTGAAAACCTTAAAATTAAAAAGTCTTTAATAACAATAATTAAAACAAGTATTTCAAACTGACCTATAGAATTGCCCACACCCACAATTTCCTTGCTATCGACTACATCACAACCCTCCTTGTTATACGCTCCTCATTTCTTGAGATAGTCCCACATGTCTTCAAACTATCATCAACCTCTTACACACAAAACAAGCACCCACTAATTCACCCCTATCAACGCTCGAGCCCACTAATTCTTGGACCTATTTCCCTCTTTTGGAAAAGAGTCAACCCATCATCCTCTTACATAGAAGTTTCCCATCGGGTCTTCTTATAATGGAGGAAGAGGGTTTCAGATTTGGAAGTTGCCAAATCACCATGAAATTTACCCTAAATGAAGGAATCAAAATGCCATAAATTCATCCCCAAGCGAAGTTGTGACAAGGAAACAGCTTAAATTGAATAATTAACTAGGGGACATGATGGGCTTTGTTGTCATTGGATTCACCTCCAAAACCAATGGAACCACCATCGAGCTAGGTGAAACACCTTCAATATGTGGAATGTATTTCACCATCAGCCTGAACCATCTCTCTAGAAGATCTTACACGGATCTAGATAGATCTATATTTGGATCTAATTCAAATTCGGGGATCGGCGTTTCCTCCACTTACCCCCCACAAATTTGATGACATAGGACTTAATTTATGGAGGATAAGTGTTATCCAACTCAATTCAAGAACTAGAAAGCCCTCATTGGATCGAAGGAATCTAGCCCAAATGCAACACAAGCAATAGGGCCTAGGGAAGGTAACCTTTAAAGTTGTAGGGTGAATCCTTTTTAGCCCTAGTTCATAATAGTGGTAGCATAAAAGAAGGGTGCACTTACATCATAGAACATTTCCTATTATGAGGGAGATAGGCAAAGGTCTTCCCAAGTTCAGTGTTGAATAGCATGGAGTATGCAAAGGGTGCATGCCAAGGCTATTTTCCATAGCAGCAAACACAGGTCTAAGGAGATTCTAGAACTAGTGAATTAAGATATTTGTGGACTAATGTCAATAACATCAATTTCAAGAAGAATGTACTATGCTTTCTTCATTCATGACTTATCTCACAAAATTTGCATCTACTTCTTAAAGACCAGGGAAGAAGCCTTTAGTAGGTTTCAAGAGTTCAGAGCTTTAATTGAAACCAAACTGGGAAAAAGATCAAAGTCTTGAGATCAAACAACGGTGGTAAGTATACAGCTAAGGAGTTCAAAGGTTTTTGAAAGGAGGGAAGAATTAAGAGGGAGCTAATTGTTCCTTACAACCCATGGAAAAATGGTGTTACACAATGGAAGAATCAAACCATTACAAGGGTTGCTAAGGCCATGATTCATGACTAAGATTTGTTGATTATTCTTTGGGTTGAGACATGCTACACAACAATCTACATTCAAAATTCATGTCCTCACAAGATCTTAGTGCAAGACACTAGAGGAGGCATTCACTAGTGTGAAGGCCAAGGTCAGTCATTTTTGCATCATTCATTTATCTAGTTTATATCCATCTACTAGTAGACAAGCTAAGTAGATAAGATAATCATCTTAATGTCTAATGAATGACCACGAAAGTAGGCAATGGGACTAAAAAGTACAATCAGTATGAATACAATGTGGAAGTGCAACTACAACTCCTAGAAATGCCAAAAATAATATAAAGAAAGAAACATATACAAATAGAACATTAGAACATATGCATAGATGTATAAAACATTGACAAGGGTATGATGTTACAAAATACTAAGTGAGTTTGAGCAATGTGATAAATATCGCCGAAATTTCGTGGTTTTTCACCAATTTCACGATTTTTCCTGGTCAACAAAAAATTGCGCACAAAATATTGCGATTTTTTTCCCTCTTGAAAGAATCGCGATATTTTCAAAACATCACAAAAATTTCAGAAAAATATCACGCGACAACTGAAATTTTCACTGCGCACATGGGTCCACGAATTTCAAAAGCATTTTTTGGGTTTTTTTTATAATTTTGCTTTGTTGGTCTTGGAGAAGGAAGGGGAAGAGATTTGTGATGATTTTTCAGGAGCGATAGAGGATAAAACAACTATTATCATCACCAACCAAAAAAAAATTGTGGATCAAAGATTCAAGATCATTCAAAACAAACAAGAGGAGTTACCCAATTGAAATATCATCTGGCTAAAATCCATGGACATGATGTTGGGCTTTGTAAGAATTCTAGCCCGAAGCTAGTAAGAGCTGCATATGAAGCAATTAAGGAAAAAGACAGAAAGAAAGAAAAGGCAATTGCAAACAAGGCCAAATGTGCAGGCAAATCTTCAGGGCTATCTGCTTCCGAGATTGAGCCTGAAGATAGTGGGAGAGGCTCCACAGCTTCACTTGTTGATATTACTAGGAGGTCATCATTTTTTGTTCCACGAACCAAACATGGAGAAAAACCTTCAATAAAGTCAATAGCTAAAAAAATGAGATGCAAGAAATAGACAAAGTTATGGGGAAGTGTCTTTACTGGAGTGACTTACCCCTCAACATCACCAAAAAAATCCATTTTGGTAGGCAATGTGTGATGTTATTACTATGTGGGCCCAGGGTACAAAAGTGCTACATATGAGGAGTTGCTAGGGCCAATCCTTCAAGCAGAAAAGGACATCAACTCTAGATTGGTAGAGTTGAAGCAGCCATGGGAGGTCTTTGGATGCACAGTGATGTTTGATGGTTGGACAAATAGGAAGGGACCCTTCTAAACTTCTTGGTACATTGTCCCAAAGGTACCATGTTCACTAAATCAATGGATGCATTAGCACATATAAAAGATGCAGCATTGATATGTGAATAGTTTGATAGGTTCATCCAGGAGATTGGTATGTAGAATGTGGTGCAAGTCATAACAGATAATGCAACTAATTATGCGGATACTAGCAGGATGCTTATGGACAGGCACCGCTCATTATTTTGGACTCCATGCACAGCACATTGTATCGATTTGATACTTGAGGATATGGAGAAACACTTCTTCATCAAGAAGCTGATTGATATGGCTAGCAGCGTCCCAAAGTTCATATATAACCATGTTTTTGTTCTTAGCATCATGAGGAGATGCAACAAAAACAGGGAGTTGTGGCGTCTTGCAATCAAATGTTTTGCCACCAACTTCATTATTGTTCAGTTTTTGCTTCAATGTCAATGAAGCAAATGTTTATTTCTGATGAGTGGCATGATTGTAGATACAATAGAAGACGAGATGGGAGAGCCATTGCAAAAAATGGCATACACTGACACTTTCTGGCAAGGAGTAGAAGAAGTGTGATCAGTTAGTAAACCTATAGTAAAGGTTTTGAGATTGATAGATGGGGATAAGCCTACAATGGCTTATTTGTGTGAGACCATAGATAGGGCCCAAAGAGTCCATTCATGCTTATTATGTAGACAAGGATTCCACTAGGTTTAATAGACAAATGATGTTATGGGATGTGATAGATAGTCAGTGGATAGAGATGCTTCATCAACCCCTTCATGTAGCATCACTTTTCCTCAACCCTGCATTTTCCTACAAATTCAACTTTGATTTTGATTGCCAGGTGATGGAAGGGCTCCATACCTATATTGATAAGATGGTACCTAATCTTGAGCTTCACAACAAAATCAATTGAGAGATATAGATGTATCAAGATGGTGTTGGACTATTTGGCTTTGATGATGCTATTCGTGAAAGGACCATCTTCATGCCATGTAAGTGACAAGTCATGACTCATTAGAATTTAATAATTGAGAATTATAGTTTTTTAAATTCAATTATGTTTTATTTGAAAGTTTAATTTTGTTTTAAGTTTATAACTTTTCTTTATTTTGTTGTAGATGTTTGGTGGCGAAGCTATGGTGCAAGGGAACCAAATTTGCAGAAATTGGCCATCAAAATCCTCAGTCAAACCTGTAATGCTTCAGGGTGTGAGCACAAAAGGAATGTATTTGAGAAAATACACTCAAAGCGCAACAAGTTATAACTTTATAAGCTTCAACCTTCAACTGAGAAATTACATTTATTGTTATTTATGACCCTCAAGTGTCAAGACTCATTATTTTTTTATGACACTGTTACAAGTTGGTGTATGTCCATTATGATCTCTGACTACGAGTGAAGCAAATAGAGAAACCACCGGATGTGGGTGCCATTTCCTTATAGACAACATTGATGTATTGTCTAAGTGGAGGGTGGAGTCTGAGGATCCCATCATGGAGGAGTCACCTACATGGTTAGAGGAGGAACCATGAGTATAGGTGCAACAAGAGGACTCGGGGGAGGAGCAAGAGGAGGAGGAGAATGTGGAAGCATCAACACCATCTGCTACAAATATAGGAGAGCACAATTCCATACCTAGCGGTCATCATTTGACTTTAGGTAAAGGGCAAGGGCCTTCTACTACTAGGGACGGGCCTGGCAAACAACCCATCATCTTTTCCCATAAAAGGGAGAGAGGGCACTGATCTCAGATAGCTAGCTACTAGTTTTGCTTTTTTTTCTACATGTAACTCATGATGATGAGATACATTTATGTATGTGATGTTATTTTGTAATGGTTCTCCACATTTGAGCCCTTGATTAGACAATTATAAGGGATCAACAAGATTTGATATCGCCTTTAATGTATCATTTTTATTTGACACCCACTACATCATAATATCATATATATCAATGCGTTCTTCATATATATGCTCCAATGTGTTTATTTCATGTTGTTGTTGCTTTATATGTTTAAAAATCTTTTAAAAAATGAATATATTTTGCATTTTTTAATGTTTATCAATTTTTTTGTCGATGTTGCCAAAAATATGTTTACATGATCCTCACCAATACTTTGTTGATGCCGACTTTTTCAACATTAATTTGGACAACTCAAGAACATGTCAAAAGAGTGAGAGAGATAGATTGAGTGATAAGGCTGATAATGTCAAGGTCTCCTAAGTCTAATAAACAAGGGCAAGGGAGACAAACAAGGCACTAGCTCATTGTCGAAGTCCTCTGGAACCATAGAGGGGTCTAATTATATGCTCCAAGGGAGAATGTATGAGTGAGGGATACTCTTAACATTCGAGGTTGAAAGCAAGAAGCTCTCAATGAATCTTTGGCTACTCCTCTAGGTCTAGGAGGTAGTTTGATGGGCATGAGGTACTCTAACCTGAGTCAATCTAGAGCTAATCTCTCTAGCACTCTAAGAATGTGTGGACTGAGGTAAAAATTGGAACCACCAGGCTAGTCCCAATATATTAGTTGGCCTCCCAAAGGAGGGAGCTAAGAAGAAACCCAAGTTCTCACCATTCTACTATCTAGTGCACTCTAGAACTCTACATGTTGTTTGTTGCTCTAATCTAATGAATCAACAACTATGAGGCGATAAGTTTGGTCATCACAAGGCAAGGCATGGCATGCAGGGGCTGAGATCTATGGTAGAAGATCTCCTTAATGAAGATGGCTAAGCATATCTAGTCCTAATATCGAAATAAAGTAGAGAAGAGGAACAAATTGAAACCATCTAGCATAAAGGGTATGCAACTTACAGACTACAGTGCGACCTCAAAGGCCTACAAGATCTATATTCCAGAGCAAAGGAAGATAGTAGCGAACAAGGATGTTAATTTTGAAGAAGACTTTACTTCTACATAGTACCACAAGCATATTCTTATGAAAAAGGATGAGAAGCAGGAAGCTCCAAAGGTTAAGCTAGGGTCACCAATGACTTCCAAAGTAGTATAGTAACTTTCAAATGAAGAAGAAGAGATAGTGACCCCTTCCACCTATGTCAAGGGACCTTGATGGTTCACTCACATATTAAGGGATGATTAGGTGTATGTTGAGGCTCCTAGGATCACATTTAAATAGAGGAGACCTTCGAAGAAGTTTTCAAACTACATAGAAGGAAACAAACCAACAAGTATGGTGGGATGCCTTGGTGGAGGAGTACATCTCCATCATGAAGAATGATGTTTGGAACATGGTACGGACACTGGCAATGAATTTCATGGTAAGTTCCAAGTGGCTCTACAAGATCAAGCAAGCAGCAAATAACATCATTGAGAAGTTCAAAATGAGAGTCATGGCAAAATGGTTCTACCAAAAAGAGGGAGTGGAAAATGAGGAGACATTTTCTCCAATCACCAAGTACACTTCCATTAGAGTATTTATGTCCTTACACTTCCATCAGCGTATTTATGTCCTTACTTTCATTTATGGCATGGAGGATACATCAAATGGATGTGAAGATAGTTTTCCTTAATGGGATCAATGAGGAAGAAGTGTACATAAAGTAACCCCAAGGCTTTAAAGTAAATGAGAAAGTCCCATGTTTGAAAGCTTAAGAAAGCCTTGTATGGAGTCAAGCAAACACTATGAGCATGGCATTCTAAGATAGATGGATATTTACAAAGTATGGGCTTCATGAAAATCGAAGCAAATACTAAGTTATATTATATATTTTTTGTATCTAATATGCTTGCTTTGGTGGTTATGTAGATGACTTGTTTCTTATAGGCGCAAAAAAAACCATTGCATGGTCCAAAGTAGACATGGAAACTAAGTTTGAGATGAAGAATATAGACATGATGCATTACTTGGTTTTGAGGGTTTGGTAGAAACCATGGTAGATTTTCATTGATTAGGATAAGTATGCACTTGAGATCCTGAAGAGGTTTCAAATGGAGGACTGCGAACCCACAACCACACCCATGATCATTAATCTAGAGAAGTTAACAACTTCATATTCAGAGTTGCTGGATCCCACATTATAAAGGAAACTGATAGGTTCTTTGATGTATTTCCGAATTTCGTCAACGTTAGACCAGATATATGTTTTGTTGTGAATTCGTTGAGTCAGTTCATGGTAGAGCCAAGGCAAGATCACTTGGTAGCACTATAACATGTGCTTAGATACTTGAGAGGCATAGTGAAGTAAGTTCTAAGATGTCTTGGAGATGGTGAAGTGAAGATGCAAGGGTATACAAACTTAGATTGTGTTTAGCTTGGCATCAACAATGATATCTTGGTTCAACAAGAAACAGATTTATATGGCACTTAGCTCAGCAATGACAAAATACAAGGCAACAAGTACTGCTACTTGTGAAGTCATTTAGCTTCGCAACTTACTTCCAAGATCTTTTAATCAAGAGTTCGACCCCACAGTCATTTAGACAATGAGAGTAAACTTAGTCTTAGGAATCTAAATGAAATATTCTAGAACTTTTAGAACATTAATGACTTACATTAGGATTTAATCTTAACCATTCTTATCAAGATTGATATAGGTGGCAGCTAGGATTGAGGAGATTAGTTATCTCTCAAAAGCATAAAGAGGACAAGATGTGAGAAGTCGACCTCATATGAGAAAAGCGCAAGAGAGTTAGAAGACAGTAAAGTGCATTCAAGGAGAAGAAGAGCGGATTGCTAAAGAAACCAGCAATATATCAACAGGCTGTACCACTGCTGTATACATCGTACACTTCAGATTGGGCCATACACCTTCAAATTGTACACTATATTGCTGGAGTGTGCTTCAGTGTTGAAACAAGGTAAAGAGTGATTTGCTGTCCAAGAAAGACATAATTAGAGCAGGCCATACTGCTGTCACTGTACCCTTTTTAACACAATCTGTACACTGTTGTAGGAGGTAGTTTTATTTACTATACAGTTGCTGATTCGAGCAGGGTACAGAAGTCACCTTGTAAACTTTGATCGAAGGAATAAAAAGGTGATTAGAAGGAGAAATCCCTGTTTATGTATATTTGGTTTCCACTGTTGATATTTCAGCCACTGAGTGATTGATGCACTTTTCAGAATTTAATTTTCTGCTGTTAAATAAATTATGTTTTGAATTATTTAATGAGAGAACATTAGGACAGCAATCACCTAGGCCAGAAAAATGTAACCCAAGCACTAAGATAAAAACAAAATTAGATAAATCTGTTCTTGCACAATTGCTAGGACCATATGCATCTTCAAGCTTTCAAACTGTTGGCCGGATAATGTAAATTTTCATAAAATAAATAAAAAGGCACTTGCCAATAATCCAGTGGCTTTATCACCAACATTCAAGGATCATATGCTATAAAACCAACATCCAAGGATTAAATCAATGTTATCAAACTTTGACGGGGCCATTTTTTGTTGGTTTTGGGTCCAAACAAATCCATAACTGACTCAGCTGAATTAGCATTTGACTAGGCTGAGACAGACACAAAAGCCACCTCCACTAAGTCAATCAAACCAGTGACTCAACCAAGTCAGACAAAAAATAGTGTCTCCTTTATGTCAGAGCCAAATGCTTATTACTGTGAAAATTCGGAAACCCCGAATCACTACTGCAGCAACTGACTATATTTCTCCTATTGAATCAAGTTATTTACGGTGCTATACAGTGTTCCATGGGGACGCATCCCCCAGGGTGGGGGACATGCTTCCTCGCTCCCCCACACCCCCGAGACGGGGAAACTTTACCCCACGTTCCCTTTTTTGGAAAACTTGGGGAAACTCTAGGGGGGCGTTTTTCTGGTGACAAAATGCGTCTCTCTTGAGGGAGGATGAGGGGATGCAAGGGGGATGCAAGAGGGTTGCGTACCCCCAAAATTTTTGGCTAATAACAATTAAAAAAAAAACATTTTTTGTGTTTCACTGCTTTCTATGTTTACTTTTAGTTCAGTATTCTATGGTTGTTTTAGACTTCAACATAACGTCATTGTCATATGACGAATTTACTTTTTGATGTGCATTGAGTAATTTTAATTGTCTAATGATGAATTTAATTTAGATGTACCTTGCATAATATTAATTCCCATTGCCAAATGATGAATTTAGATGGAACATTACATAATGTCAAATGAGGGATTCAATTTAGTAATTTATTTTTAGATTTACATTTATGATTGCAGAAATGTTAAATGATAATTTTGATTCATAATAGTCTAATACGAAATGATGATCATATTTAGATGTACATTTCATAATTAATAAGATTTACTATCTCTAATTTAGTTATTGACATATTGTTGGAATTTTTTATATATATATATATTAGATTTTTAGTAATTTTATAATTTTTATGACTCTGACGTCCCCCTATTTCCCTAAATTTTGGTGTTTCTTATATCTGTCCCCCTTGTGTGTATGCCCGCTCCAACGTTCCCCATCCTGAAAACTCGTGGAACAATGGTATTATACAGTAAACATTGAAATAAATACAATTTCAGCCTTCACAAATTAAATAATATGCGGAAACAAGAACTGAGCAAGAAGAAATAACCACACACACAATTGACACTGTTGTTTTTGGACAAGTGTCCCCGGAAAAACCCAATGTGCGAAAATCGTTGCAGCAGTCGAGGGTTTGTATTATTATGCAATAATTTCTTAGTACAATTTTTCGGATACCCAAACTAGCAATCCTATACAGAAATCTAACTAGACAAAAAGATAGTCAGATGATCTCACCCTGTCACTGTGAAACCCGGCACTAATCTAGGTTGGAGATGAGCCTCTGCGCAGTACTGCATCACACCCACGTAGTTACTGCGTCACTGCTATTGGGACTGCACTACACCTCCTCTCGATCCTCTGCTCCCTGGAAACTTCGGCCCTCTGGCCTCCCAGGCTCACACCCTGACTCCGACACTAGATCCCGACTATTCCCCAGCAGAAATACAGACTCCCTCTGAAGCTTTGCACTGACACAGCGTAGCTCTACACTGCCTCTACGTGGCCCAACGCTACCTCTCCAAATTACTCTGCCCTCTCTGCCTTGCACTCTCCGGATTAGGAAAACTTCCTCCGAAAAATTATCCCTACCCCTCACTGCAAGAAATCTCCTCGATCATCTTATCCAGCAACTATTGTGCTCCTCTCTTGCGAAAATCAATCTCTGATCTCTCCCCTGATGTGTCTTCCAAATGCCCATCAAAGTCCTCCTTATAATCTTCTTGTTGAGTAATCAACTGCCCAAATTAAATTCTAATCAATGGCTCAGATCAGATTGACTCAATCTCCGTCTTTTTCTAGAAGATTCACACCCATTTTTATTAACACCCTTTAACTATTTTAATTTCCTAAGTTTAGACTTAGGCATCCATTAAAAATAATTAATTATTTTAATAAAATTGTCTCCAAGTGGAATTTCCCAAAACGATTTCTAAGTATTCTGGAATAATGTGTCCTAGCCTCCCTGCAAATTTTGAGGCTTAGAGCACATTTGATGCTACCAGAAATCAACAATTACTACTAACTTGAATGCCTATGCACAGCTCCAATCAGCAACAAAAATTCCCTAGTTTGCCTCTATGCACCCGAAGTTTAGAACCGCGAGATTCTTAATCTTAAGTTTCCTTGTGTGACTCTTGTGTTTCTCATATTCTATGAAGTGAGGTTTCAAGTGGCCATTTCAGTGTGGGTCCTCTACAACATCTATTTTTTACATTGATATGGGAGAGTCCTGAAGGCTCTTATGACTGCTAAAATGGTCACAATGTTTCGTACCAAGAGTGGTTATGTTGGTGGATTTTTGTAGGATTTGACCCCATTCTGGAGATTCCAACTATGGTGGTGGAAATGGCTTAAGGGGGTTCTTGGCAATTATCTGTATTAAGTACTATTTAGTATTATTGGAATATCTCAAATCAATAGTTCCAATATTGGGTAGCAGGTTTCCAATTCCAAGAATTATAGTCATTCAAGAAATCTTCGTTGCCCTAACCTATATAAATTACAGGGATCTAATGGTAACCCTTACATGCAATATAACTATAGATGTCTAATTATTTGGTGTCTAATTATTTGTATTTACATAGATGTATATTAATATAACTTTTAATTCAGTTTTGGTTATTTTATGCAGTTTATATTCAACCGAGTCATTCATTAAGTTAAACATTGATTTTATGCAAATAATATCCATCTTCTCATATTATATCATAAAAGAACTACATTTTTTCCCTCACCAAGTCTTAATGAGCCGTGCAGTATTTTTTCTCTCTCCAAATTTGAGTCTGATAACTTTGGATCAAATAATAGAAAGCCAACAGTCAATGTTCAAGTGCTAAAAGGCCATGCTGGAAATCAAATGTATTTGATAATGAGAAGTCGAATTTAGATAGGGTGAGCTATAATTATCAGCAGCTAGACCACCTATCTTTAATTTGCCAAAGAAAAATACAAAGAAGTACTAGCGTCTACTTTCAACGAAGAAAGTTTATACCTATTTGAAAACATGAGTAATCACTCATATGTTTTGTACTTGAACCATGAAGAGGTAAACTCTCTACACTCGTAGATGTCAATCATATTTGTTAAGTGAGACAAGGTCGAAATTTTTTCAAAAGAATGATCAGCACTGTGCTCTACCTACCTGTCACACTAAATATATGAAACTTAATTTCAAATGCAGAAACTGAATTGAATTTGGAACCAATCATTCTGTTTTGGACAAGCATGTTTCACTCTATGGCTGTAGAAATGTGGCAGAGTGGACAGTGAATCTACCATCTCACAAAGAGGTACAGATTCAAATTCTGGAGGGATTAACCAAATAAAATGAGCTCTTCCTAATTAACTAGAAAGATGAAAATGATGTAGCAATAAGTGTTTGGGCAATATAAGGTCAACCAAAAGACATCCAATCGTCCTCAACTTGGTAGACAAACAGAAACACACTATTTCCGAATATTTGTTATAGTACAACGTAAACAATGGAGATCGAACAGGAGTTAGAAATCACTAGATTGTAGCTTACAGATTCTTTTTCTCAGAAAGTATTTATCTACTCATATTTCATCATAAAGAAACTACATTTTGATCATAAACGCATCTTATTAAATATTGCAAAATTGGACTATAGCAGATGCAGAAATGAAACGGATTAAGGTAAGAGATTGACGAACCAGCTGGCTTCTCTGCCTAGATCGTCTGTTCTCTGAATAAACGAAGGCAATCACCAATAAAACTCCGAAAATTAAACCCAAAACCACACCCGAAACGAACCCCATTGCGACGCCACTCGCTACACGAATAAACAGAAACGTCCTTTTCTGGCCAGTGGAGCGGATGAAGAGACAGCTTCCTTAATTGTAGCTAAAATTACCAAACTGGACAATGAAAAAGAGAGACCTTGCTTGAGTATAAGCTAAACTTAATCCAATCGGACAAAAAACTTTATAAAAAAAGCTTAACGGGGCCGGATTCTCAGGCTTATCACCGATTCGCGTTCGTAGAAGCTATTACAGAGGATTTAAATTTCTGATAACGAGAGCTCGGTTCATGGGGCAAAATCTGTGTGTAAACCAAAGATTTTATTCCCTGAGGGAAGCTACCCCGAGTTTTGAACTGGTACAAAGACTCCAGATGAAGAAAACTTTTAAGAAATTGCCCGGCCTAAATTCTTTGGCACTTCAAATAAAAACGTGCAGAACCTCCAGGCTGCCTTCTGTAGCTTATATACTCAAATTTGAAGAGGTTACATCAGCCAAATTTGGATCGTTTCAAATGCGGAAAGAACGGAAAAACTTCGTATTGAATATGGAGGATTCAGAGTCCGTTCATTGAATCCGCCATTTCTACCGCATCGAATGAATATGAAGGGTGTCGGAGCTTGCCTTTTAATATTCCCTGAACCTTAAAACCAGAGACACAAAAATGGAAATCGACTAAATACCAAAACCAAGAACAGTAAAGAGCGTGGCATTAAATGAAGTGGCTGTGCAAAATCCTAAAGAAAACAGGGATGAAGGCTGCAAGCAGTATATAGTAAGAAACTAAGATATGTCGGCCTCCACTTAGTCAAACTCTCCTAATTATTCCACGTGTCCGCCACTTGTACAGATCCGCATAATCGTATTTAGAAAAGTGCTGTCCGCATAATCGTGTCTAGAAAAATAATTTAGTGGTTTGCCGTATGCTTCACGTTAATGACATGAGCAACCCAGAACATTGAACACGTGTCATGTTTGCATTGGTGAATTAGGACAGTGCTTTTTCCTTTATAAAATAGTCCACCGTCATTAACAAGGAAATGCGTGGAAAAGTTGATGTTAACGATGCAATATTGGCATGAAGATAGAGGGCCTACGTGTCGGCTTCCCAATTTACGGTCATTTTATGGTAATGTTAAATTTTCATGCCCAACTTCATATGGATATGTGGTTTAAATATGCAGGTTTTTGTTCATTTAAGCAGCGAAATTGTTAGGTAGGGTGAGCTTGTTATTTTATAAACAAAGGTTTTATATTTTAATTTAGTGGTTTAGTTTTTTATTAAAGATAAGATTATGATTAGCTCTTCAATGTTGTATTGATTAAGTTTTATTTAAATAGTGGGTAAGAATGTTGTTATCTTACCCACCTCAATTCATTACTTGTAAGTAATAATAATATGTACCTCAATTCAATACTCGTAAGTAATAATAATAATATGTACCTCAATTCAATACTTTTAAGTAATAATAATATGTTTGAGTTTAATTTTTTAAGTGATATGATAAGTTTTTAATAAATATATTATTATAATGTTTTGAAATTTAGTTGTGGATTAATCTTGTACTTTGAAAACTCTAAAGTTTATAGATTTTAAGATGGTTTATTTAGAGTTCCTATATGAGGTGACGAGGGTGGGACAGATGAGAAGGAAGAGCATGGTATAGCCCTCCCATGAAGCAATGAATAGGAGGGATGTGCCATGTCACTTCTCCCTTGAATGTGTTATCGCTAATATCTGCGAAGAATCTAGGTATACAGGATCATTAACAAGGTGATCTCCTCCAAGTGAGCAACAGAGAAGAAACTCCTCTATCACTTAGTTTCATGATTAAGGTGTGTTTACTACTTGCTATGGTTTTCATGGTGACTTTCCATCTACATTCCTAGATATGAGCATGGAAGGACTTCCTTTGCAAAGTAATCCTCAAGCTCTAGTTATATTGCTTGCCTTTTATATCGTTTCCACCTTATGCAATTTCTAGAGATGTGTGTCCAATTCATGTATCAAGTCTGGATGCATTTCCCTCCTCTCATTTATCACAAAGTGGTGCACCGTCTACAATTAGAATGGCCCAAGCACTAGCACCATCCCTACCAAACTTTCCTCTATCCTTATAGTGTTCCCTACTCTTCTTCCTATAGTGTATTCATGTCCCAATTATAGCATTTGCTCCCTACCTTAGCCATGACGAGGCAAAGGGTTCGTTGTTGTGCAACATATCATGAAGCATGGGCTGGCTTGGGCCCAATTCAAGGTGGAATCCTTTGTTGGATAGTTTTATGAGAAAATCTTCACATATATCCAACAACAACTCCACAAGACTACATAGGAAGTGATTAGAGAGAGGTTGTATTTCAGACAAGGTTGCAGCAGAGGTGGTGGCTTGGATTCTGAACATAGGCCACATTAGAGGAAGGAAAAATCAATACCTTCACACTAATGATCTATACTAACAAGATGAAAATGCTTATTGGTAAAGTGTTTCTAGACTGCAATGACACCAAAGATGAAATCTTACTAATGATGGACAAGTTGCAACTAGAGATGAAAGACTTGGTTCTTAAAATGGAGAACATTAAAGCTCAATTAGTTCATCAAAAATATTATTTGGTTTAATTAACTTAAAGAAGAAAATCAATATTGTTAAAGTAAGAACATGAATTATGGATCATTCCTAAATTCCCTTGGGATGAAAGAACTTGTATTTTTATAACATTAAGAAGTTGGAGAACAAAAAGTAGTTTCTTTAAAAACTATAAAATATTTAAATTTGATAAATTCAACTTGCCAAAATTATAAAACTTTATACCTATATTGGGTGACTCGGGAAGAGAGCAATAGTGGGGAAGGTGTGGATGTCCCCACCTCTTACTGTGAGAGAGAAAAACGTGCCTCCCTCCCACACTACAAAGGAAAATGTGATTTATAATAGGCTACATGATATTCATTACACCATGTGAGCTATCACCTCCATGGAGTTGGTTCATGTCCCTGAGGAGATCAGCACATGTGTTAAACTATGTTTCTCTAAACTTGGTTTCTTA
This sequence comes from Pinus taeda, assembly GCA_000404065.3. Classification (NCBI taxonomy): domain Eukaryota; kingdom Viridiplantae; phylum Streptophyta; class Pinopsida; order Pinales; family Pinaceae; genus Pinus; species Pinus taeda. The sequence continues at coordinate 8,335 of APFE031567921.1, read as the reverse complement.
GCCATAATATTATTTGGCTATTTAAAAACAAGGGAATTTTCCTCCATTATGCTTGGTTGAGTGTTGGTTATTCTACGCAGTGTTGATGATGCCCTGCCTGGAAGCTTTCTATTTCTTATGGGTGTTTCTTTGGGAGTTTTTCTGTGTTACATGGGTTATGCCTCTGAATTCTAGTTTCATATGGTTGCATTTCCTTATGCAGCCTTTCCCTCCTTGAAGTGTTGATTTCTTTGGTCTTTTAGTGTCTCTCCCTTCTTCCTATGTTGCAACCATGTTGAGATAACGAGCTTGCTACATGTATGGTGGCGAAGATCAAGGCTCACCGAGGGGTTTTCGAGCTCAACAATGATCTAACACCTTCCTTGGTCTTTTAGTGTCTCCCCCTTCTTCCTCTGTTGCAACCATGTTGAGACAACGAGCTTACTACATGTATGGTGGCGAAAATCAAGGCTCACAAGGGGGTTCTCGAGCTCAACAATGATCTAACGCCTTGACTCAACTCTACAAAGAACAAATCCCCTAGGGCATAAGAGACAAATTTCATGAGGTGGAGTCTGGCCTGATTGGAGAGTGCCATTGTATGTATGATTATGATGTCCTAGATGTGGTGGCAACTTGGGTGCCAAAGGTGGAGCACACTCACAGATGGAAAAACCAAGACCTGTAGACTATAGATCTTTACTAGCGAATGGAGGCCACTCACAAGCTCGTCCCACAAAATAGGAATGATGCCAAGGATCAAATACTCCTATCTTAGATGATAAGATTTTACAGCTTAAGGAGATGAACAACAAGTCAATGCATATAGAATATAGTGTAGCTCTAGGACTTAGATTAAGCAGCCACAACCTATGCAACCTATGACAATAGAGCTCGATGCCTCCAATTCCTCTTAGTTTTCTTGATGCTTAGTTGTTTACAGACAATTTTACTTAGCAGCGGGTCTATTAAAACTAAAATGTATCATTATATGACAAAAATAATTTGTTTAAATAATCGTAGTCTTTATTTTATCTTGTTTATTCCAAAAGATTAATGGTCTCTCATTTTCTTAATGATCTAATTTCTCATCTAGCAAAGTAAAAGTATTGACAAACAAAAACTAAAAATATATATAAATTTCGAATACTAATTAAAAAAGTTAAAGTTAATTATATGACTAAAAACTTTTTTTCATATAAAACAATAGAATTTTTGAATAAATTAATTAGTATCTTGCTATTTTTAGGTTGTCATAAAATAAAGTTTATGACAACAAATGATGATAATCATCTTCATCTTTATAAGATTCTTAAGCATTACAAAATAATTATTTAACATGAATGAGTATATAATATTTATTATAAATTTTAATGAAAAAATATATTATTAATAAAATAGAATATTAAATTTATATCAATAATGTAAAGCATAATTATTGATATTCTTTTGCAGAGGATGAGTGGTGGGTAGGGTTTCTTTAGTTTCCTTATCTATGTTGAATTCTGGAGATTTAAAGAAGAAATTTGTTGAAGGAACGGCAAACCAAGCCTCCATTTCATATAGTGTCATATTGAAAGCCAATATATTCTTTTGGTATTTCAAGAAGCTTCGGCCCCCAATATTGTTGTGGATCAAGCATTGTTTGATGATGAATTTTCTTTAAATAAAGGGTTAGTATGCATATTTAATGGGTTTTGGTCGTATGGCTGATCTAGACAAGTGGAGCTCTGAATCGGGGAAACCCTTATTCTTAGAGTGACCATTTATCCTCTAGCTAGGGGTTTCTTTGTTGTTGCTTTTGATAATCCCAAGGACAAGCAGAAAAATTGTGATTTTGGGCCCTAGTTTTGGGGTAGCGTTGGCCTTTTTTTGTATCCCTGGACTCCCATTTTTTATCTAGTATCGCCATCTATTTCCTCAACTCTTATTGGGGTTAGGCTTCTAAATCTCCCCTTGCATTTTTGGAATCTATCAATGATATTCTCTATTGGAAATGTGCTAGGGAAGTTTCATACCTGCAGTCCAACAGGAAAATTGTATTATTAAACTACTTATGCATGAATTTGTGTGGAGATGGATTTCAATAAGGGTTTTCCTACTTAAATTACTCTGTCGGCTCCAGATTATGTGTGGGCTCAGAAGATCGATTACAAAAATGTGTCTTTTTGTTGCAGACTATGCTATGAAACTAGGCATGTACTTAAAAACTATCCAAAGTGTTTGCAGAACAACAATGCCCAGAAAAATAATTGGAGATCTATATGGTGGGAGGGAGCTCAGAACAAGCATTACACAGTATATAAGACAAAAGAACCTTAAGATGATGGAGAAGCAAAGGAAATTCAAGAAGAAAACACTGATAAAAAAGATTCTTCGAAGCAAATGAAATTTAGTTAGGAAGAAGTGCATGGGGACCCGTCGGATTCAACGGTGATGCAAGAACAACAAATTCCAACGAAAGATGAACATCCCCCTTGAATCCCCAAGTAAAATTGATGGAAAAGTCATTTCTTGGGCAGATTAGCCAGATAAGGAGGATATGGAAAATAAAAAGGTTCACGCATCAAAGGATTCACTCGACGCAACAAAAACTGCAGATTGAATTAAAGTGGGGAAGAAGAAGAAAAATGTTTCGCAAAGAAAAACGAGTAGTTTAAATTAAAGTAGCGGAAAATGGAGTGTAAATGCATATTGATTTTAGGAGTTTCTTGGAAAAAATTTAGTTGGAAATGGTTTAAAATGTTTGTTTGATGGGATAATAATTTGAGGGTTTGGATTGAGCCTTTATGTTCAATCTCAAATCAATAAGGAATATTGTCACTATTGAAGAAATGTGATGGTTTTGGGTCGGATCCCAGCTCTCTTTTTTAATAAAAGTCTCATACCTGTTTCGTTGATAAGATAAATATTATATTATGTATTGTATATATAACATATACATATATATATAATATATATATATTTACTATTATATATATATATATATTATATATAATATATATATATAAATATATATATATATAAGATATATATATATATATATATATAATATATAATATAAATATTTATATTAAAAATATATATATATATATATATAAAATTAAGATTTAAAATTAAAAAATTAAAATAAAAATAAAAAGCAAATAAATTTCTTAAAAAATATTTTGGGTAAAGATCCAATCTTAGTAGCTCAAGTTGATCTAGTAAGAACATATGAAATACAATTCATCAGTAAAACAACATGAATCTAAATCAAATCATTCAGAGATCCGAAGGTATGATTCCTCTCTTTGATCTGGTGTCATTCTTTCACATCCTAAGAGGGTATTACCAAGAAGTAGATAAGCAAGCAAATTTGGCCTACCAGTTGAATGCAGGCAGAAGTATAGTGAATGACATAGAGGAAACACTATACATTCCCTAATCATGGTCAAGGTTTTCACTCATTGGATCGGGGTAGGCACTCTTGGCTCGACCAAGAGATTAGGAAATCAAAGCAATATGGAAAACTTGGGGTTCGTAAATATATATCCCTTGGCCCCCCCGCCCCACCCCCCCACCCCCGACCTTCTTCCCCCTCCCCTCATCTCCCATTTCACTTCTCTTCCCTAGCCCTCGACACCCCTTCTCTATCCAATTCTGATAAGCCTCCATTCCATTCTAATATTCCTCCATTACATTCTGATATGCCACCCTTCTCCATTTCATTTCATCTCTCGGTCCCTATATCGGCCTTTACTCGACCCGACCTGGCCTCGCACCTCGTGGCATTGATAAGCTTGCCTTACTACAGCAACGCGATTGCTCCCATCACATATGTATTACACATGGTTCCAGGAGGTCTCACAGCGTGAGAACCCAACCCCCACGACATAGAAATTGTTGCAATGGTCAGTGATCCAATGTAGGAGAAGGTAAGATAATGGGAGAGCATGAGAAATATTTAATCCCTCTGCTCTGAATTGCTCAGACTGTACGTGGGAGGAAAGTGTGGGTAAGGATGAAGGACGAAGAGAAAACATGGGAAATTATGGTGGAGCATTGGGATCTCAGCTTCATGAGTACCAACTTCCAGTCTTGAATCAAAATCCAAACCTGCACCTTCTATAAATGGGGTAACAGTTTGATCTTCTGTCACAGTTTCTGGTTAATTTCTACTAAGGTGGTCTCTGCGAAGGCCCAACGGCTAAGGCTAGGGTTCCTGAGCAATTGTTGTAGGTTTCGAGTCAAGGTGTTGGCCATAAGGGTGGTCTTTTGTGGTGTATGCAGTTGGGAGGGGACATTGGGTGCTAATAAGCTGAGTGCTTGTATGTTGAGTGCTAGAAAGCTATGTGCTAGTAAGCTAAGTCGAGCGGGGGAGTTTGAGCAACAACACGAGGGCATTGGGTTGATTGTCTGGACCAATCCTGAGTGGGGGGGTCCGCGGTATCTTGGAGATTAGGCTCTAGTAGCTCCCCAATGGAGAAAATGATCGTGCAAAGTAACTCGACGGAGGAAGGCTCTCTATCTGGTTCAGCTCCCTAGTGGAGAAAATGATCGTGCAAAGTAACTCAGCAGAGGAAGGCTCTCTGTACGGTTCCTAGGATCGTCATTGGCCTAGGATGGGGGGGTCAAGGAAGGGCAGAGCTCGAAAAGGTGGCAACAATATGCATACCTGTAAGGATTGTGTGCAAGAGCATTTGGAATTCAGGGAGGGCTTGGCTATTTTGCAGAGGTGTATCCATCAACATCAAAAGGAGGCACTAGATATGCAGGAGAAACAACTCGAAAAGGAGCGCATCCGGCAACTGGAGGACGAGGTGGACACGCTGAGACAACAAATTGAGCATTTGAAGCTCAAAATGGAAGAGAACAACCCGAGGACTGAAGAATAATATACTGGACTCGATCTTAACAATCCAGCATCGATGGATGAGTAAATTATTTTCTTTCTCAGTTTAAAAATGTTTTTTATGGCAAACTATACGTGTAAATATTTATTATATCAGTATTGTAGAATGTATAGCCACAAGCTACAAGTTATGGGATATTTTTGTTGGAATTATGAGCAAATTTCTCAGGGAAGGGATGGGGAACAAATGAATTTTCAAAAACCCTTAGCAAGCGCAAAATATTGATGTAAAATCTTGATTTTGAACGCGCACGATTTATATATAAATATACTACTCTTTTTAGTAAAAAAAAATGGGTTTAGAATTATTATAATATTATTCATTATAAATTAAACTATATGTAACACTTATTATGAATATTAATAATTGTTTTTTTTCTTATTATTAATAAAATAGAATAAAATATTAACCTTAAGATTTAAGATTATTTTTTTTAAAAGTAATAATAATTAAAAACAATTTAATAAATGAAAATCAAATTTCAAAAACTTAAGATTAATATTAAGTTAAAGGTTTATTTTGAGTTTATTAAAATCAAATTTTAAAAACTTAAAATTAATCAAGTTAAAGGTCTATTTTGAGTTGAGAATTATTAGGATAAAGTTTTAAGCGTAAGTTATTGCTAATTCAATAACAATGAGAGTTGGTTAAAAGAAATCAATTATAATATAAGTTTAAACAATTTACATTAGTAAGTCCAAAATATAGAAACCAATTATAATATAAGGTTAAACAATTTACATTAATAAGTCTAAATAGAATACACCAGTGTGTTAAAACTATTTTTGTTAGAATAGAATAGAGTTATGTTAAATTTACTTTTTTAAGTTGATGATATTATTTTTCTAATAAGGCATTTTTCTCATTTTGATAAACAACTAAAAAGTTTTGTTATAATAGGAATATATCAATTAACAATAATAAAATAAAAGTTATGACAATCATCATCATCTAAATTAATTACCATAACAACTTAAAGTTAATTCATACAAATTCCTTGAAGTTACCTTCATCACAATCTTAATTGGAATTAACACATTTAGAAAATGAGTTTTCTATAATGCAACTTTTTGGAGATTCTGGTGACGGAATCCGGCGGAGGAAATTGAGCTTAAATCTTGATTTGCTGCAGTTAAAATGGTTTTTTGACTGCATATTTGGATTCAGCACCCTGAAAAACCCCTGGGGCACTTTGATTGTGCAGAAACTAGCTATCAAACTTGTGATTCCAATAAATTGCTGCCAGATTTTGACCGGAAAAACCCACCGAAAAGGCTTCCAAAAAGTCTCATTATAGACAACTGCTTTAGAAAATTACTCATCGAGGATGGAAAGCATTTTTTATTGGTAAGAACAAATGTTAATAAATGGAATTTGGTTTTGGGAAAAAAATGAAATTTCTCATTAAAACTTCATCACCACCCTTGTTATCTTGTATGGGTATGAAATTTGGTCGTGCAACATACCTAGATAATCTTGGAGGAAGATTGAAGTGTTTAATAATTTATAATATTAAAATTAAAATGAATATACCATATATAGTCTCTTTCATAAAAGTTGGTTCTTCACTTGTTAAGATTATAGTTGTGACTAGGTACTTAATGTATATGCACAATATAACTAACATGAAAGGCAAACTATTTTTTAATTAAACCATTGGGGAATAAGGACAATCATTCCACAAAACATTATTATCATTAAAAATATCACCACATATAATTTAAAGAAGAAATTGTGATGTAATGAAGAAAAAAATGCTAAGAGAAAATTTTCATATTAATCTAAAAGATTAAAAAAAAATTAATATAATTAGTTGAAAAAAGAGAATCGACATACCTAAAATAAGAATAAACTCTTATGAGCTTTGTGGAAAAATAAGATATTGGGAAATCCTAAAATTGCAAGTGAGAATACAATTTATCATCTTTATAATACTAAGAAGTGAAGAGTAAAACACACTTTATTTTAAAAATCTTATATATATTTACATTAAAACATAATTTTCTAAATAACATTATTAATTTTTCTTAAATATTTATTTATTAAAAAAAAACAAAACAAAACTTTTTTTCTATATAAATAAATGTTAAATTACATATAAATTTAATTTCTTTACAGTATTTTTAATTCTAATAAATAAAATTTAGTAGTTAACTAATACATAAACAATTAAATATTATATATAGTTATTAAAAGCTTTGAATTTTATGTATTACTTTCAAATTTCAAATTACATCATTGATATATCATGATAACTATATATCAAAGGATAAATTGACCTCAATCCACCACAGGGGAAACTAGATTTATTGTCCAATAGCAAAGTACATAGAGTAACAACAAAAAGAAATTATTGTCGATCATAGCAATGTCCTAACACAAACCAACTACTAGAAAACATACAAAAATACCAAAACATCAAACTCAATAGTCTGATGATCTCATATGGGCATGGTCCTTTACACTTGTTCCATTCGATGCAAAAGGCTTGGATTCACATTAGAGATGACTCTCCAGGTGGGCCAAGCATGCATCCAATCTCTCCAGGCAATAACTCTAGTGACGTTGTATCCTCCAAATATCGTATAAGAATGAAATGATATCATTCCTATCTTCATGTTTTCCCTTTAGAACTTGCCCTAACAGTGTCTTCAACTACTAATGCAAGGTGATAGAGTGCATGTATTGGTTCCTTCTTTCCCTAATATGGCCAGGGTTAGCAAGCCAATTGAAGACCTCTACCACAATTTTTGTATATGAGTTGGCCTAGTGATCACAGGTTACATTTATCTCAAGCTAATGAATATCCTCCTGAATGGTACTAGAGGTCACTGAGTGATAAATCATTGTCACTTCTTGGGCCTGGGACTGAGCGGGCGGGCGCGCCTTATTGGCCACACCCACCAGTCCCTTTGTGGTTGCACATCCTTTGTCTAAGCATTACAACCAAAAATGGAAGAAATAAAACATAACAACTGGGACCACTAACAACTCTCCCAGGAAAAATCCAAGCAACCAATGCCCTGTCGACTGTAAAGAGGCAACAAAAATTCATGTAGAGGCATCAAGTTCCCCCCAAAGTCGTGAAAGAGTATAAAATAACAGACACTAAAAGACTCAACCCAATCTGGACCCTAAGCAACCAAACAACAACAGGAGGAATGTAAATTTTTGTAGATGTTCTATGCTAAGAGCAATTTCACTTTTCTCACAGCAATCATACAAGTAGTTAAGCAAAATGCAGATAGAACATATAAGCAGATCTTACAGAAGACAAATCAGAAACAGGAAAAATGTGTGTTCTTTCGGCGGTCAACAGGATGCTTCAACCAGCAAAGTCTCCTTTGGTCAGCCAGCCCAGCATGTGTCACAACAACCCTCCAACCAGTAGATGAGTCAACCCAAGTCAATTCTACAAAAGTCAACGTTGTCCTGAAAAGTAAACGCAGGGGCAGCAAGCT
>APFE031567920.1:21680-47330 GCA_000404065.3 Pinus taeda | reverse complement strand
AGGAAAAGTGACTTTGGACATAAATGACTAAGTGGGTCTTTATTAAAGTGGGGTGAATTAAAAAATAGAAAGTGAGATTTAAATGAGCATTTAATCTCAGCCCTAGATCTCAATCTATTTCAACCATTGGATTTAGGGATCCCCAAAAGTCACTTAGGGTTAGATTACAGGAGGGAAAGGAGGAAAAGGTCATTCATTCTTTCATGAACAGATTGAGAGGAGGAGAGCAAGAGAGCAAGGGAGATTTCTGGACAGGGAGGAGGAGGAGGCAGCAGCTTGTCACACATTCCAAGGCAGAGTTTCAGCAAGTCCGTACAGTTGAGTTAACACATAGTGAAAGGTAGATATTGGGCACGATTTTCTAGAAATCCGTACAGCAAGTGCACAGAAATCGAGCAGAAATCCGTACAAGTAGTTGTACCTTGGCACGCATTTCTAGGTAGAAATTCGTACAGTTGTATTACTGTTTTTCTTCACAGAAATCGAGGAATCTGTACAACAACATTTATGGCAGCTTGCACGCTTTTCTAGGCAGTCCGTACAGCAGCTTTTAAGGCTGAAATTTGGGCACAAAAATCAAGGAGGCCGTACAACATTTATTGCTGTTTGCAAATTTTTTAGTTGGCTGTGAGGCACGGAAAACGAGATAAGTTGTAAAAGTTTGCTTGCTAACTTTTTGCTGAGTATTTCTCACTGTAAAAAGCATTTTCCAAAAATAATAAGGAGCTTTCGAACTCGTTTTCCCTAAGAGTTGTAAGGGGTTTTTTCAGGGTCACCTTGACCAAAAATCACTGTGTTTAAATGTGTTGAATGGCTGTTTGTATGTGCTGATTTTTATTTCTGCATTTTCCAGCATTCTGTAATATTTCCAGAATTTGTGTTTTCAGCAAAATTTATTTTTCAGTTGTTGAATATATGGATATGGGAAAGGGCATTTAACTATTTTGGAGAAATAAGGTGAAACTGAAAACCGGGGTGGGAAATGAGAAATTTTTACAAATTAAGATATTATAATTCTGTTTTATTTATGCATGTCAATATGATTGATGGAATAGAAATCAAAGAATAATTACATTTTAAATGAAAGTCAATGACATGAATAGAATATGGCAAAATATGTTATGCTGTAGTTGACATATGTGAATTATACATAAGTTATTTTGAATATGTTAATACACATTTTATAAATGTATGGACAAGTGTTTATGATTGCAGATAATATCCATTACCAAAATGACCACGTGATGACAGAACCTCATAACAATTAAGGCTCAAAGAGATTCTATGACAGAGTATTAACCCTAATTCTATTGAGAGGGTGGAGGTGTTGCCCACCGTTTATCCTCCGAACCCTGGTGTCATGGGAGGACTGTGCGAGTCACGCTCCCCTAGACGTGTGATGATCACTGTCGGATGCCTACTGGGAATCAGGTCGGTATAACCGACGCTGTCATCCTTAGAGTTTATGAATGGTTAGGTCAGTGTAACTGACGCCATCGCATACTCCAGTAGAGGACGGATAGGATGGGAGTGGAAGAGATTAGGAAGGATAGGATGATTTTGTAATAGTTAAGGGACCTAATGACATAAAACATGATCATTAAAGTCATAAACCTAAAGTATTCAAACCACCAAAATTTATAATGCTCTTACATTAAATAAAAATTTAACCTCAATACATAATCCTAAGCACTATCATGAATGTTCATATAAGATAAAATTCTAACTTTGGGATGAAGTTTTCTGAAGGGGGGTGTATGTAATGACCAATTTATAGAAATAATATCAAATAAATTTTAATAAATAAATTATATTAATCAAATTAATAAATAATAAAAATAAACTAATAATAAAATAATTTAATATAAGTCTAATCCTTGTATTAAAATAAAAATAAGAAAAAGGAAAGTTAATTAAAATCAATATATGTTGACACGACATGGAAGGGTGTCGTGAGGAAAGGAAGTGGTGGGTGCTGGAGGAAGGACGACCACCGCTAAGAATTAGTATATAAACCAAGAATGAGAGGAAGAGAAGGAAGGGGGAATGGAAGGAGGAAGGGGAGCAGAATCTGAAATTATCTACAGGAAGGAAGAGCACGGATTGTTCTGAGGTTCTGGGCACGGGGGAACAGTCTACTTCGACTCAGAAGCTTACTGGACTGAGTAGCGAGGTTCTGCTCAGTTTGGCTGAGTGGTTTCGGTCTTTTGGTAACCGTAAGACAGCTGCAGGAGAAATCAGTAACTGCAAGTACACAGAGAGCTGCAAAAGACATCAGCAACTACAAATACACAGGTAAGTACCTTCATTAAATTCTGCTAATTAATTCTGTAAATAAAAGAAATTAGTTACAGGTTCATGAATCTACTTTAATGGCCCTTACAATCTGAAACTTTACATTTCTACTTAAATATTTAGGAGCCTTACAAGACCCGATATATTATGGACTCATTGATGAAGGATAAATCAATGAAATGATGTGGAGTGAGCCAAACAATCCCTTTCCTGGAAGAGTTAGAAAGATAAGGCTTGCTTCCCTTCTAAGCAAAGTGCAATGCCTTCTAGGGAAGGGTAGGGAGGATTTAAGGGTTGGGTTTATTGGATATGGCTTATTAAGGAACTTCCCAATCCCTAAAATCCTTATTGGTATCCCTGATGGTTCTTGAGGAATTGTCTTTTCAAAGGAATGGGATCACACGGGACCAAGTGTACCCGTTCTAAGATAGGAAGAATGAGTATTACAACCAATGATGTTCTTACCCTAGACAAGGTTGGGAAAGGATCAAAGAAAGAATTTTCACTTGAAGGTGTTGACTTGATCATATGAGGCACGAGGCTTGGGGATGCCTAGGCAAAGTTTGATCCCGGAGATAGGGCTTGGATTTTCTCCCAACTCCACTGTCGGAATGGCTTCAAAATTCGAGGAGACCTTGGGGAAACACCAACGCAAGAGACCTTAGGAGATCAAACTTTTTGGAGGGCTAGCTTGTTGGGAAATTGATGCCCTAGGTGCCCCAACTTGGTTAGGCCTGAAATAAGGTGAAAGAATGTGATTTTTGGTGACAACCCTTTGGTAGATCAATGCCTTAGTCTTTGGGAGAATGGAATCTATGATGAATATGAGTAGGATTTCTTGATTCCCAGTCAAGGAGGCCTCAGGACCACTTTGCTAGCCTTCTAGGTCAAGGAGAAGCAATCTTGCAGCTTTTATACTTCGATGTGCAAAGGAAATGGCTTATTAAGGTCAAATTCTTTGATAGAATTACCCCTAGGAGATTCCGTTAATATTACAAGGCCCATACATTGAGAGATGCTGTAATAGAGACAAAATTCCACAATTTTAAGCAGTGAATGCATGCAACAATTAACCCTAGATTAGTGAAAATCCCAGTCCAACGTATATGACAAAGTAAAAGAAGAATAACATTGAAATCATGTACTTACATGTAACAAAATATATCCAACCATTCACAATTGACAAGAGAGAAGCGTCAAGAAAAGATAGACCAATATCAACATATCAAAATCATCCATAAAGCTCCAATTCATCCTCTAGAAAAAGTGCAAAATTCTCTAAAGAAAAGAGAGATCCAATCCAAAGTGATGATGAGCAAATGAACTCATTTCACTTGTATTTATACACAAATTAGGAGTTCGAATTAGCCTCCTTGGCCTACATAAGCCCCAAAAATAAAAAAATGTTCTAATAATTCAAGTTTTGGTGACAAGCCCACCAAACTAGCTCATAAATGAAAAAGTAAGCTTCTCAAGAGTCAAATAATAATTTATGTATGTCATAGGGCCCTCTAAGAGGCCTAATGAGGTCCATGGGTGCCACAATGAAGAATAGGACCCTCTAAAGTGGTGGACAAGGGGTTGGCCTCTTGTAATAACATGTGATGCTCCAAATGACATGTGGTGGCACACAAGTGTCCTCATGGGTCTCCAAACAAATCGAAGATTCCTATAGATCCCCTGCAAGGGCTAGGATGATGGTGTAGCTGATGACACATCATTGTGCAAGCCCTGGATCATCTGCCAAGTGTATGGTGTAAGTCTGGGGCTAGTTGGGCATGATGGATCAGGTGCATCTTCCGTGTCCAATAAGTGGACCACGAGCAATCTTTGAATGGTTGTGGGGATCCATGGAGTGTTGTGTGTTGTTGTAGAGGACCATGGCTCTCAACACAGATCCTACAAGTGCCAACGCAACCCTATTAAGGATTAAGACCCCGTATAGGGAGACCAAACACAAAGTGGAGACAATCTGCAATCATGCATAAGATCCAATGCGTCTTCTAGCCTTCCAGTACAACAAGTCATTAGAGAAATAGAGTAAATGAGCTTATCAAATCATGGACCACAGGTGGGGACTTCATAATGGCTCGCCCTTCCACAATGGGCTACGGGATGTGCCAATGTCTACTAAACTCCAAATGGGGTTAACCAATAATCCTATTAGGTGGTTTCTACTTCTAAAGGGGATAATATAGTCAACGTACATCCTTCAAAAGGTGGTGGCATGTGGTAAATAGGTGAATGAAGTAGGAAATGAGAAGGGGCATCCCCGTGTCACATGCTAGGGTACAAGGGTTGCTAATAAGAGGGAAGCCCACACTTGGGTTTATAATGTATAGGAGTGAGCAATCGTGGTACATGAGGTGCCCCGATGTTGCTTTTTCCACCTTTTTTTATATGCCCTTTGTCTTTTTATGATTTTCTTTGATTAACTGTTCGGGGCTTAAGGGGTAAGAGCATGATGTATAAGATATAGCAGTGAATACCGCTTTTTAAGGTGGGGTGGTTCATTGCCCACTAGGGGTTGGGATAATCATGGTTTCTATATGATGACAAATGTTCATAGAACCTGTAGGAGCCAAGGTGATGGCCATGATGATGGGGTAGAGCTCATGTATTGGCTTTTGCCCACGTGCTAAATGTGTGTGTCTCGGCCATATTTTGCATTTTGTGGTATGTTTTCCTATTGAATGTGGCCATATATGCTTTTATCTTTCTTTTTAGCTGTGTCAACCTCCAGGCTTCGTTCCAAGCCATGACCCAAGGTGTCAGCGAGGGGAAGGGGCATGCAGACCCTATGTGGACCCAGTGGAGGAATGTGGACCTAGGCTTGAGAAATGATGAATGGGGTAATAATGAATGGAAAGAGGGTAATATAAGCATATAAGGGAGCGGGACCACGTAACCAAAATTGGGTTTTCCCATGAAATACCATCCCTAGAGCCGAATGGTCAGTAAAAGAGATCCCACTAGGCTAGAATCGAAGGTTAATACCTAAAAGGGGTCTAGGGGACAAGAGCACAGACCTAGCCCATTCTTTCTGCCGAATCCTCCAATTAAGCCATACCTAGAATGTGAAAATTCATAGATCTAACAATCTCGGGAATCCTATTGTAACTAGCTGAATCTACTTGACCTAGATTGTAAATTATGTTACAAGCTTATTTCAGATTTCTTCTTGAAACATTGAAGTGAATTACTAAAGCAACCTACACCAAATTAAATATGATTCTGAAACATAGAAACTGAGCAAGGAAAATAGAAACACATAGGACAGTGATTTTTTGACAAATGTCCCTAGAAAAATCCAATGCGAGAAAACCAGTGCAGTAGCTCCGAGGGTTTATTATTATTAACCAGTAGCCAAATCTGAATACATCACTGAATACCTCACAGAGTTATTCAGTTACAGAGAGAAATATTGACAAAAGCTTTGTGAGTTTTACCTCACACAATCATTGAGAAATCATGGCTGATCCAGCCCTAAACTGACTGCCCCTGGCTTTTCTGGCTTCTTGTGTGCTACCTCTGTGCAGTGTCTGTATCAGCCTAGAGTGAAGCTCTCTGGGTGCTGTGTCACTTCTTTGACTGGCCGTTCTGTTGCCCAGGAAATTCGATTTTTGCCTCTTGGTCTCACACCCCGGCTCCCTGCTTCTGAAGATCGAATTCCTCTGCAGATTTTGAACTCCTCTCTCGCCCTCTGCGTTGGCTCTATGTGGCCCTTCTGGCCTTGCGTCAGTTTCTGCATCAAGGCTTCTGGATCACTTACTGCCATTCTCTGTTGATGTATCTCCAGCGGAGAATCTCTCTCTTCGGAAGTTGCTATTCTTGCCCTCCACTACAAGAGATTTCCTCAATTGATTTTTTCCTCCTGAGAACTTCTCACTTTAGAAAATCTATTTTCTCTATCTCTCTGTGTATTTTACAAATGACTCTCAATCCCCTTCTTACATCTTCCTTTTGGACAACCAATGGCCTAGATTAAAACATAATCAAAGGCTCATATCGTTTTGGCTTGATCTGTGGCATTTTTTAGAAGTTTCACTCCTGATTAGATTAATACCCATTAATATTTTAATTTTTCTAGGTTTAGACTTAGGAACCCTATTAAAAATATTAATTATTTTAATAAAATCACTTCTGGGTGGAATTTCCCAAAACACTTTCTGGGTTTTTTGGAATACTTGTGCCCAAGCCTCCTTGCAAAGTTTGAGGCTTAAAGAACATCCAATGCTACCGCAAATCAACACTCCTTCTTAGCGAGGAATGTGCTCGAGCAATACATTGCTACTGCATACTGCTCTGACTCTGAAAAAATCGTCTTCTGCGGTGTAGATGTCTGACATGCTGTCCAGTAACCACTGCATTGCGGCTGCTACTGTACTGCTACCTTTGGCACTGCCACTGCCATTTGGGGTAGTATCAGATGTGCTTTAGCCACGAAATTTGGTGGAGAGGTTAGGGCACATGAGATCTCCAATACCCAGAAAGGGTTTGGGTAGATTCTAAACAGTTTGGGAGATATTAAAATAATTAATATTTTGAATGGAGTCCCTAAGTCTAAACTTAGGGAAATTAAAATATTAATGTGAATTAATATAAAACTATGTTAAAATGGTCCAAAAGACATGGATCAAGCCAGATCTAATCTTAGTCGTCGATTAGGGACTTAATCTCGGTCGTTGATTTGTCAACGAGAAAAGTATAAGAGGAGGCTTGAGGGTCAGTTGGAGAACACACGAGAGCGATCAGTCATTCTATTCTCTAAAGCGGGATTTGCTAAGAGAGATAGAATTAGTGATTAATTGCAGCGACGGGCAGCGAGTACCAGGAAGAGAGGCAGGGACAGTGCTGAGAGACCAGCGTAGAAGCAGAGAGAGGCAGACGTAGAGCCAAAGGGATCCATGCAGAGGCAGCAGAGACTGCGCAAAGCTAGAGGGAGCCACGCAGAGGCAACAAAGATTGCGCAGAGCCAGAAGGGCCTGCGTCATCCACACAGAGGCTGCAGGAGTGACGCAGAGAGCCAGAGAGGTTGCGTAGAGCCTCAGTAGACTAACACAGAGGGTTTCAGGCTGACGTAGAGGCCCGCAAGGCTGATGTTGAGCTTTAGATTGTGTTGGAGAGGGATTTCTTGAAGCAGGCTTTCCGAATACCTGTTTCCGAAGAGAGGTATTGCTGCTAGATTTTATATCGCTGTTGGGTTAGCTAGTTTGGCACCCTGTGTACTCAGAAAAGAACTGCTTAATAATAAAACCCTCAGATAGTTGCACTGGTTTGCCCGCATTGGGTTTTTCCGGGGACATTAGTCCAAAAATAACGGTGTCATTTGTGTGCTTGTTTGTATTTCCTTCAGTTGATGATCTATAATGTGTTGAGCATGCACTTGTATTTATTTTTAGTGTTTACATGGTAAATAACTTGTTAATTAATCAGAACAAGTAGGCATAAATAAATTAGAAAGTACATGAAGGGTTTCTAACAAGTTAGACTTAGAAACTTCAACATGTCAATGCTACATCTGTACTACAGCTCCCTCTCAAATGCTACATCTGCTATGTTGTTAGCACTGCCACTGCTAACACTGTATCCGTACTGCAACTTAGTTGCTGAGTCTTGAGAGAAGTGATTGAAAACACCTAAAACTAGACAAGTATCTAGTGGATACTCTTTGGTGCTGAAATTTTGATTGCTGCTACTCCCACGCTGCCTCTGAAGCCACTATGTTACTGAAGCTTTGCACTGTGCCTCCTCACGCTGTTGCCTCCCTGCTCTGCGCTACTCACATTCTGGCTCTACTAACCACTGCATCTGTTGAATCAACACTCCATGGCACCAACTGAAACTCCACCATCCCGCTACCACTGATCATGGGCCCCCGTAGCAAGGTGATGATCCAAGAGGTGGGCTCCTCAAGGATCCTGCCCATCTGTAGCTCTATCGAACTACAGTTCTATATCAATCCACCTCCCTCCTAGAGGTATCTTTGCTGTCATGGCGAACTCCTCTTGTTCGATCTTAGCGGCTGCAACCTTAGGATCATGCTTCTCATCCTTGTCTTTTTCTTCAAAGGAAACTAGGATGCATAGTGGCCCATCTCGCCACATCTGAAGCACTTCACCTTGGAGATGTCCTTCTTTTGTCTTTGTTTCCCCTGCTGTCCCTTCGAGGCAAGGGTTGCATTACCCTCCTCCTCTACTTTGGTCTTCGACTCATTGCTGCTGTTGCTCCCGTCAAGTTTGACCTTGAGCAGGTCTCTCCTTAACTCTTCTTGTTTTAGAGTTGGCCACATCTCGTCCCAATTTGGTAATGCTGCTTTGCCCAGGATACTCTGGTCAAAGATTTGCCAATCATCTGAGACGAAATTTAGAGCTAGTCTCACTAACTCCAAATCCTGAGGTGTATATCCCACAGCTGATAGTGTATCACGGGTTTCCTTCAGTTTCATGAGGAATGGATCCACACGTTCTCCCTTTTGCATCTAAGCAGATCTCAGTGTCTGCTCTAAGTGCATCTTCCGCTGCTTAGAAGATCCTTGATACCATGTTGCCAAGGCATCCCACATCTCCTTAGCGGTCCCTTTGCTAGAAATGTGGCACACCACGTGATCCTTAAATCCATCTAGGATCATCCTTTTCCCTTAGCCATCTCAGCTCTATACTTCTTTAGCGGATCTGCATCTGCAGGGACAACTACAACATTATCAACATACGTCTTGAGGGCATGCTCGTCTAGAAGGAAAGTCATTCTAGCCTTCTAGATGGCATAGTTGGAAGCCCTTTCGAATCTGTCCTGATCCCTCAAGCCACTGATTACCATATCCACCGAAAAATGTCGAACAACTCCCTCTTTCTCCTTACTGTGTAGCTCCTAGGCTACCTTACGCACTCCCTAATGGAGTTGGTAAGTTGTTGTTCCTTTGTTGCTCAGCAATTGAGAAACGCTGATTTCC
The DNA here is from genome assembly GCA_000404065.3 of Pinus taeda. NCBI lineage: Eukaryota > Viridiplantae > Streptophyta > Pinopsida > Pinales > Pinaceae > Pinus > Pinus taeda. The sequence goes on along the minus strand of APFE031567920.1, from coordinate 38,083 downwards.
TTGGCAAGAAATCATTGAGGAAGTATTCCCTCACTATGTGATCTGCTTCTTCCTTCTGACGGTTTTTCTGTCCAGCACTAAGCTTGCAGAAACTGCATCCCTCTAGCTCTACGTGGCTCTCCGTAGCTCCCTCTGCTTCGGCAAATTCTCGATCCGATGGTATTATCTCTCTTTTGGCTCACTCAGAGAGAGACACCTGCGAAAATATAGCCCTCTTGGCTAGAACTGCACTATCCCTTAGGGGATTTGAATTGTTGCTTGTTAGCCCTCTTGGCTAGAACTCCGCTATCCCTTAGGGGATTTGAACTGTTGCTTGTTGCAGCAAGTTGGCCCTTGCTTCAGTGCTAGATCTGCTCTTCCTGTTTCACATCAACAACTCCTATACCATGTGAAAATTCTTAGATCTAACAATCTTAGGAATCCTACTGCAACCAGCTGAATCTACTTCTCCTAGATTGTAAATTATGTTACAAGCTTATTTCAGATTTCTTCTTGAAACATTGATGTGAATTACTAAAGCAGCCTACACCAAATTAAATATGATTTTGAAACATAGAAACTGAGGAAGGAAAATAGAAACACATAGGACACAGTTATTTTTCGAGAAATGTCCCTAGAAAAACCCAATGCGGGAAAACCGATGCAACAACTCTGAGGGTTTATTATTATTAAGCAGTAGCAAAATCTGAATACATCATTGAATACCTCATAGGGTTATTCAGTTACAGAGAGAAATATTGGCAGAAGCTTTGTGAGTTTTACTTCACACAATTACTGAGAAATTTTGGTTGATCCAGCCCCAAACTCGCTGTCCCCCGGCTTTTCTGGCTACTTTTGCGTTGCCTCTGCGCAGTGTCTGCATAGGCCCAGTGTCAAGCTCTCTAGGTGTTGCGTCACTTCTCTGGCTGGTTGTTCTGTCGCCCAGGAAATTCGATTTTTGCCTCCTGGTCTCACACCTCGACTCCCGACTTCTGAAGATCAAATTCCTCTCTCTCCCTCTGCGTTGGTTCAGCGTGGCCCTTTTGGCCTTGTGTCAGCCTCTACGTCAAGGCTAATGGATCACTTACTGCCTCTCTTTGTTGATGTATCTCCGGTTGAGAATTTCTCTCTCCAGAAGTTGCTATCCCTACCTCTCAACTGCAAGAATTTCCTCAATCGAATTTTCCTCCTAAGAACCTCTCGCTTCATAAAATCAATTTTCTCTATCTCTATGTGTATTTTCCAAATGACCCTCAAGCCCCTTCTTATATCTTCTTGTTGGATAACCAACGGCCTAGATTAAAACATAATCAAAGGCTCAGATCATTTTTGGCTTGATCTGTGGCTTTTTCTAGAAGTTTCACCCCTAATTAGATTAATACCCATTAATATTTTAATTTTCCTAAGTTTAGACTTTTAGGAACCCCATTAAAAATATTAATTATTTTAATAAAATCACTTCTAGGTGGAATTTCCCAAAACATTTTCTGGGTTCTTTGGAATACCTGTGCCCAAGCTTCCCTGCAAAATTTGAGGCTTAGAGCACATCCGATGCTACACCCCAAATCAACACAAAAGTGTCCATGATAAGCAAACTACAATACTCAATTTCCAAATGACAAGGCATACCTTTAAGGTGCCACCCCCAAACATTAGAAAAGCCAAGAAATTCGATGGGGAGTGGAGAGTGGGGGCCACTTCAAAGGAATACACACCCCTTGGAGGAATTCGAATTAGGTGAGAGAGGGAATTTGATGGGTGGAGCCCATAAGGAGCATGAGGGATGACTAGCTATAAATTGGAGGTGAGGATCTCATTTTAGGGGCTTTTGATCATTTGACAAACTTTGTTGTTGCTCAAGCTGTTTAGTTGAGTCATAAGTGCTATTTAGCACTAGACTTTCCCAAGGAGGAAATTCACCCTTCTCTTCGGTGGACTACGAGTGCCACCCTAGGAAGGTATCACCATTGTCTTGTGGAGGCAGGGAGAGACATAGCACAGGTGCCACGAATTTTCTGAGCTGAGTTGGGATGCAAAACCCGAGCCACGCTATCCTTTGGAGAGTTGGTGCCATGAATTAGGAGCCACACCCATTTGTTTGACATTACTTGCAGAATTTGTTGGAGGAGAAGAGGAAATTGCAGAGCAGAAGTGAGTCCACCACTCCAGTATGAAATTCCCTTGCTGAGACTACGCAGTCATTGCCTAGGTCTGTGCAGTCATTGAGAGGGAGTGCTTGTGGGTGGTCCTGTTCGGTGGAATTTGGAGTTGGATTGTTGTGTGGGAGTTATAAGGGGGACAAGGGAGATTTTCCATCATTTTGGACCGCTGTAAAGACAACATTTCTTGTAGGCCAAAATTTACTGGTAGTGGAGGAGTGCTAGGAATTTGGGGTTAATTTTAGAGCGTCAAAACTAGAGGAAACCCTTTCAAGGTTTTTGGCAAGGACCTCAAATTTAATTTTGTAAAAAATTTTGCGACAAAGATGGGAACTGGGAAAGATGTCGACCAAATCTGAACAAAAACTGAACCTTGATTACCTGGAGAACGATATTTTCATTACAACAACATGAATTGGCTGTTGTGGATTAACCTTATCGCAGTGAAAATTTTAGAAGTCTCGGGTCCGATATCTTTGTGGATAATTATGGATTATTGCTACATTGCCTTTTCTCCTCTAAAATCTATTCCACGAGATCCTTCTTTTTGGGAAAAACTTTTGGGCAGATCTAAGGGTTAAACTCGGGGTCTCAACACAATCAGCAGTGCAAAATTACCAGGGCAGTGCAAATTTTTTTGATAAATAAATTCCAGCAACAGTTGGGCATTGACATATCCACCACCTAGGGCTTGTAGCTTGCCTTGTGCAAGCCCATGTGCAATCTTTTTATTTTACATTGTATTTCAACATTTTATACAATAAAATTGCCCATTTTTGGCGCGTTGGGAGCAATTTTGGGTTGTTGGTGTTTATTGAAAGCTTTATGTTGTATTGTCTTACATGTTTTTGTTATCACTATGAATTTTTCATTAGGAATATTACAGACCCACCTTCAAGCATACGATCATGGCATATGAACGAGGGACCACATGGTTGGCTCAGGTGGCAGAGAAATGGCACAATGAGCTAGCTGGTGGCTGCAAGGGGTTGTTGGTTGCCAGCTGAGGACCATCTTGGAGAAAAAAGTTCTCCTAGGGATTTTACTCACAAAATGGTGGGTAACAGGGCCTAGATCTAGCTCTTTCAATTGATATCACCTGCAAAAATGGAGATAAAATATACACAAAACTCCAATATATAAGAAAATTCTCAAAACCCCAAAACCCAATTAGAAAAAATAATTAAAAAAATATATTATACAAAATTATTTACAAATATACAAAGCTTTTGAAATAAATTTTGAGAAGTTTTTTATGAATTTTTTTGATAAATGGCTAAGTGTATTTTTAAGAATAGATGCAAGCTATAGCCTTAGCAAAATTAAATAAACCGTATAAATATTTGGAGTCCAAACAAGGTCAGCCTATGTCCACAGTTTGTGAACTTGGAGCCCAAGGACTGGGAAACCTGCAAACACTATATATTTTCTTTAAGAAAATTCGTTAGACATATGGTGAATCAGATCACCTAAGATAAACCCAAAATCTACCAATAGAATGATCTTATCCCCATCTAATGAAAAACAAACTTTAAAATATTAAGCATAATATAGGAAAGTTCGTACCTAGCATATACCACAAATCAATGGACAATAAACACTATGAATTGCACCCCAAAGTCTTTATTATGATTCAAATAATATTCCCGGCGGGATAGTAGCATTACATCAGTTTTTCTGCAAAATTTTCTTAGCCAAACATCTAATTGCTTGAGACTGAAATGACTCTAATTTACAAATAAACCCTCCAAGTGGAAAAATAACAACTAGTTGGCTTGATCCTCGTCAAATTAATCTCGGTCGTTGATAAATCTTTGATAATCTTTTAATCTTTGTAGTTGAAATAATTATTTTTGAGGAATTTTCTAATTTCTCATTTAACCCATTTTTTATTAGCTCAAAATTAATTATTTTGAGCTAATTTCATCAAAAAAATGACTAACTTAATCACCAAAGTGCAAGGGTCCATTTTTTCTTGAAATTTCCCATATTCCTTTGTTGGACCTCCAAAAATTAATTCCTTTGAGACCTATGAATTTTTCCACTTGAGGTATTTGAATTTTTTTAGGCATTTAATTTTGACTCTAACTAATTAAATTTCTGACTTAGGATTTTAATTTATTTTTGTCAAAAAATTTAATTAATTGGTACTTGAGGGGATTAATAATTTTTTCCACCCTCTAATATTTTAACCACGATCTCTAAGTATGAGAGACCACGTGCTAAAATATTTTTTACATTAGATTTTTACAATACAACCCTCAAAGGGGGAACACCCGTTCGGTATAGACCCTCAATTTACACACCCAATTTTCTGATATGCCTTAAAAGTCTCACCGTTTCGAACAAAGTACTACTTCTTTGTAGTCTAATCTAACTTGGAATGTGTTTCCCCTAGAATGTGACAATATGCTGATGTAATGTCCCAAACGAAGAAAATTTGGAACAAACCCTTCACATAAAATTTATATTGATAAACTAAAGATTGCCATGTAAAATATAACAGATAAAATGCATGCAATTCCTTAACACGTTAAGCATAAATCATCTCAACTTTATTATAATATATAAACTGGGGTTTTACATCATGGAATAACAAAATAGCTGAGATAGCTGGCCACAACAGATCTACAACAATGCCGCAATGGTCCTCCCAAAACAAACTGAAAAACAATACACTGCAACCTGTGAACCCTGAATGGATTCACCAAGGGAAGAGATGGGTGCCTGCCCAATCTCTCTAAATCACCTGAGGGTTTTCGTCCTGGGGCTACTGTCATAGTAGAGGACCACGTTCTCAACCTCACATACAAGAAACGATATCAACTCCAAGATGTCCCAAATGATCTTTTCGTCCTCTTTTTAGAGATCTAATGGATATATTTCCAAGTCTGTTGAAGAATCTTATTTTATTATTTTATTATTATTCTAGAAGCTCCTCCAATGACTTTATCTTAAGTGACCCCTTTTATTTTATTTTATTTTACTTAAGTCACTTTTGACCCATTTCCTCTAATTAATTATTTTTCTTTACTTAAATGACTAATTAAAGTCATTTTTAACTAAGGAAAATGGTAAATCGCCTACCATATTCTGTTCGGCCACTGAAAGTCACTTCTCAGCATCCCATCCGGTAGATCTTCTCGTTCCGGTTCTAACGAGCTATTACACTGAGGTGTTCCATCAATTAATTTCCCCGGAATGCCACCTTGAACATAATTAGTTATGCCAATAATAACCCCATTTTATGGGAATTATCAGAAAGTCATGGAACCAAAAACAAGATGTGCGGAACTGCTCATGATGATGAATATGCTAAGTGAATGCCATCGGACGCCATGAAAACTCCTCAAAACTCCATTGGAACCCTTGATGACACAAACCTACTCCACTGACCTGGCCATCCCCTACCCTGTAAATCCACGTTGGCTGTACTATGGAGAAAAATTAAATTGGGGACATTACAGCTGAGCTGCAAAATATCCTGAAGTGGCTGACATCTGGCTTCTTCCCAATAAATGAGCTCCTAAACCGAAGTCTGTTCTTGAAATCCGAAATTGAGAATTATTGCAATCCTAAGTTGTAACCTGTAGTAGCAATCGTGTTACAGTGGTCTGAAATTGTAGAGGTGCCAATTGAAGTTGCAGAGAGCTAGTCATCCGAGAGTTGCAAGTGTCATCCAAAGAGTTGCAGGTGTCATCCAAGAATTACAGGTGTCATCCAAGAGCCAGTTATCCGTAAGCTAGTTGGAAAGTACCATACTAAAGTCTGATCCATCACAGTGGTCCGAAGTTTCCAGAACATCTCAGAAATTCGAAATCCACAGTCAGAAACAGAGGTCCAAATAGGTTGGAAAATTGCACTAGTATAATTATTACAGTGATCCAGAATTGCAGAAATCTGAAGGTGTCATTACTTTGTTGACTAAGAGGACTTCCTTTGAAGAAGTTGACTTGTAGCTAGCAGGTTTGGTCACTGGGGCTTGAAGTTGTCTCACTTTTGATCTAAATTCTATAAGGTGATTGTTTGTGTTTTCCACAAGAAGTGGGGTTTTGCCCTGTCATGAAGCCTACATTGGTGTCTTTGTCTCTTATGTTTAACTTTGTTGGTAATTGCTTGATGAAAGAGGACTAAAATAATAAACAAGAGGATAACTAACTTCACAAGTAATTATCAAGCTAAGGAAAATCATTCTTGACCTACAACTACTTCGATTTTCCAACAAGGTGTTACTCACTTAGAAGAAATATGTCCATACTTTCAGCCAAATATCCTTCTATTCTTCTGTTAGACCATGTATTTTCCTTTCTTAGGCTTGACATCAATGAGGCTGCAGAGTTGGATAATGTCTTCAAGGGTTTTGCTCTTTAGGTCTCTCACAAATGAGGTAAAGGATCTTTCATCAGGGTGCAGAATCATATGGAAATCACCACCTACATGCATATTCTTAGGAGAATTTCTGGACTCGAAGTCCAAAAGGGAGGACCAAGTTACCGACACTGCTTATTTTCACCAGTAGGCCGCTTTTGCAGTCAGGGAACAGGAGTGATCACTTGGACAGACTCATCACATACCTCCCCAAAAAGTCACAGCACAGTTTCATTTGTTTTTTGCAAACCTACAGCTGCTTTGTTGGGCAGTGTTTTTTTTTTTTGTTGGCATCAACTTCTCTGTAGGGAAGTATCACCTTTATCATCACAGAGTAACAACGGAATATTCAATAGGCTGTAGTAAACTTTGCTATCTATGTTTAAAGACAGTGCAGGTGATGCATTTTGTCCATCACATTTGAATGTATTGTCAGTTCCGAGTCCTCACAGGTGACTGGAAATGGCAAGTGAATACTGAGACTGATAAGCTGATGTATGAATGTACCTAACAACTATTATGAGAGTTGATTTGTCAAACATCATGTTTACTTTTGTTTTAGTCTTCTCTATGATGTTGACAACCTTCTTTCTACTATATTATCTAATGGATTTGAACTTATTTTGACTTTATTCAAGTACCGTTTACTTGTCTTTGATTCATAGAATGTGGAGATATTTTGCATTTCATAAATTAGATTCCCTGATTGAAGTTATAATTCCGTGGGACGATTTGTGAGCTTTTCCTTTTTAAAAGATGAACATCATTTAACTGACAACTTTTTGAACTGTAACGTTTTCAACCCAAGAGTCGGATTACCTGTAAAAGGAATAAATCAATGGCGCTCATGAATTTCAGCAATATAGACTTGATCATGACAATAAGCAACTGTGTTTCTATCATGGTGAAAATCTGCAAACCACATTCCTTCTTCTAAAGGAATTTCAATAGAACTAGAAATTTCGAAGTCATAATGGTGATTTGGGAGTGCCAAAGGCAACTCTCAAATTTACACATCTGCAAACAGGGATGTAGAGGGTACCATAGAATAAGGAGTCCTCTTGTAATCATTGCAAAAATATGCACATTGCATTCCTCCCTCTAAAATTTGAAGATTTCTACTAAATTATATATTATCCATTTTAGCTGAATTTTCTGTTTGATTCGAAACAGTGGTTGATGTTCAACATCTGGCAACAAAATCAGAAAGTTCTAAGGAGACTTTGGCAGACCAGGATCCATCGTCAGTCGTACAGGACATAAGAGATAGATCAGATAAAGAAAAAGAGATCTTTTATTGGCTTCCATTTCAGAATCTTTGGCGAAAAGAAACTAAAAAGGAATCTAAACCAGGTGAGCTTTCCTGCATAGTTTTTAGAACCTAAATATTGATCAATTTTATCTTGTAAATTATCTATCTCCCAAGTACGAGTATCGTGTTTATATTATAGGTTATGAAAGGATGGCAAGTGTAATAATGGCTCTTATAACTTGGAATTCCATTTCGCAAAAGGTAAGTGGAGTCTGGATAACTATAGTTAATAAGCCTTTGTCACCTTGCTTGTTTCCTCTCACTTTGAAATTAGTGTGTGCTAACCTTAGAGGGTATCCCCTAAGATTTCAACTGCAAGATCATAACTGGTAACTGGTATCTCATATCAATAAATAAAGATGCTGTTTTGCATAAATTCTGTGGGTAAATTGTGCAGACAACAACCATAAAACACACTAAAACTGCTAAAAACACACTATACACAATGTGTAATATTCCTAATGGAAATATTAAGTGATAACAACAGTGAAATCATAAACATGCAATAAAAAATGTACACCCATGCGGAAATATCAGATTACACTAGAAATAACACCCAAAACGTTGAGCCATTTTATTATATTAATCAAATGGGGTGCAATGACTAGGAACAGAACTTGGGCTTGCTACAGCAAGCAAAGACAAACCCAGGTGATGATCAAGCTGCCCAAGTGCTAGATGAGCTCCCCACCATGTTCTGCGCTAGCCCAGTGATTTCTGCTGTTGTTGCTGGATGAATAATATGATTTATGCTCTCCCCTATGCTCAGAAAATTCTGTAATTTTAGCTGGTGTATGTTACTGCTATGGCCAGCAAAACCCAGAAAGCTTTAGGCCCCAAACCATTTATCTAGAAAACCCACAATTGTGTGTGTTGGCCCAACTCGTCCTCCTCTGCGTACTGCTGGAGCAAGCTGTGGAGTGCTCTTCTAAAGTCTCCAAGAATATCCCCCTGAAATTCTCTTGCAATTCCTCCTCAAAATCCCTGTCCTTCCAGCTCTTCTTTCACACAAAGTCACCCACCAAAACCCCAGTGGAACTCCCAGGCAATGATGTCCTGCGCAGTACCCAGAAATGCTCCAATTTGAACTAGGAAATTTCTCCACACTCAGTCCTGGAAGATCCTTCAATCCACCAGCAAATTGGCAGTGCAATCTTCCATAAAAATCCCAAAAATTACGTGGCCCTGTAGCTGCCTCCTCAAGGAATGTGTGTTCCCTTTCCAACGTCTAGTCTGCTCACAAGATGGGTCAAATTCTTAGGCAAATGGCTCTGGAATAAATCTGCAATGAAGAAATCGAACTCCCCTATAGTGGCACTCGTAGTCCATTAAAGATGGAGGTGAGATTCCCGCCCGGAAACCTCCTATGTTGAACAACACAATGTTGACTTAGCTCAACGACTCAAGCGGACAGTAGTATACTTTTCAGATTGATTAAAAACTCCCAAATGATGGCCTTCATATTCTATTTATGCTTGCTGCCCTCTTCCTCTCCTTGTGGGTCCCATTCTCCACTAGTATGCGTTCCCTCTCATTCCTTCTCTCTCCACAAGTGCGCTTTTTCCAAGGGAGTGCAAATTCCCTTTGTGTGTGGCCCCCACAACCCACCAAAAATTCGATTTTATCCTTCTCCTAAGTCAAAATACCAAAAATTGTTGCTATTTTCAAAATTGTCAAAAGGTGTAATATTTCCAATTTGGCTTAGGAAATTAGGGATATTACAGTCCTCCCCGCCAGAAGTTGCTTGTCCTCAAGCAATCCCACTATCTACTGGCCCAAACAGTGACTGCAACCAATATTGGTGTCCCAAGTGTACCACTGAGTCATCCCTGTCCCATGCACTATCCTTGCATAAAGAAAATCCCTCGATACCAGGATCCCAAGCCATCCTGATCAATGTGAAGCACCTCTTGCTCCACTCATATCCAACCTAGTACAAACACCCTCAACCTCTTGTATGCCATCAGTAAGTAAAGCATCATAATAATATAAAGTCCCAATCGTCTCCTCATGTTGGTGTTCTACTGAGTCATCCATCTCATGCAGTCCAAGGGCAGATTCCTAAAGATACAATCCGACTCCTATGGAGATGAATCCTCGCCCGCATGGGCTTCCCCTGATATTCTCCTGTTGACCATCCCACCATGCTGGTGAGGTCCCCCTCACCAACAACTAATTAGTAAAATCCAATGGAGGGTCGGAATGATCTCCCCCTGTCGAACCCAACTCAACCCTAAAGGTAGTTAGACTGTCAATTATTGTTACGCTAGGGTCCCATGCCCATTGTGGAAGGAAATTGTCCTGCTGACCCTCGGATACTCTGGTTAGGACTGACTACCTAGCGTGCTCATACCGAATCCTCCTCTCCTGTAACTCTCGTCCATTATATATGTGATGATCGAGGCTAGGCCCACCCTGCCCAAGCGACTTAGCAATACTAGCGCCTATCACTCCATGATTGGCCCCAACCTCTTGTCATGTTAGTTTTTGTAGCGTCAAATGTGTTCTAGCCTTGAAATTTTGTGGAGAGGCTAGAATACGTGAGATCTCTAAAACCCATAAATCGTTTCTGGAAATTTCACCTAGAAATGACTTAATTAGATTATTAGTCAGTTTTTAAATTTCTCCTAAGTCTAAACTTAGGGAATATGACTAATTAATCAGAATTAATTATGTCAAGGTGTGAATGTTCTAGAAAGTCATACAGATAGACTTCAAGTTGATTCTAGCCATCGATTAAGATCTAATCTTGTTCGTTGAAGTCTCAACAGAGGATTATATGAAGAAGTCGATGGGCACTTGGAGAATACACTTGAGAAGTTCGATTTCATGAGTAGATCGATTTCCAGAGTAGCAGCAATCAGTTGCTGAAGAGAGAGCCATTGAGATCGAAGCAGTGAGTGAGGGGCAGGGACAGTGAGTCGGAGGATAGATTTTCTAGATCCAGAGAGGCAGCAGCAAGTGAGTCGAATTATCCCAGAGAGGCAGTGTTGAGGGATTGCGCGGTGCTTTGGTCTGGCAGATCGATTAGGAGAGATGGAAATTCATTCTCAATTCCAGAGGCCGGGAAGGAGTCCCAAAGGGAAAGAGAGACGATTTTCTCAGCTTCCAAAGGCAGAACAACTTCATCAAAGTCCAATCCGAAGCAAGCCGCCTAACCAGCTACGCAGAGGCTGACACAGTGCTCCAGGAGGCCGAGTTTTTGATAAGGAAAGTCCAACTAGAGATTGCCAGTGAGAGAAGGGTAACTCCTTTTGGTATTTTACTTTCTTGCTTTTTGGATTGCCAGTTGGGCATCCATAGATGTACTTAGATTTCAATACTGCATAATAAATAAAACCCTCATTGTTGCACCAGTTTTCCCATGTTGGGCTTTTCCGAGGACATTGGTTCAAAAATAATTGTGTAAATTTGTGTGTGTGCTAGCATTTCTTCCAACGTTTATTCTTCTACAGTTTTATTTGTGTAGGTTGCAGTGTGAGTTATTCAATATTTGTTGTAGGAAATAGTAAATAAATCGTTAATTAAAAATAACAATTAGGTGAATGATTTCCAATTGCTGCAATAGGATTAGGTTTTCGATTTTTCACAAGGGAATCGAAGCACAGATGATCAGCTGGAGAGCTCAGTAACGAGGAAAGAGTTTTGTTGTTCTGTGTGGGCAATAGATTGAAACCCCAAAGGCAACGCAGTCAGCTTGCCAAGAGGCCGAATTTCTTGAGGAGATTCACTTTTTTTCTGAGTGTGGGATAGAAAAATTCGATCTCTCCTGATCGAGGGATTTCAGAGGCAGAGGGAGAAACACAGTATTTTCGCAGTGCAGATCTCTAGTTGGACATAGTAGTTTTGCAGCAGTTTGCTAGAGTAGAGCTAGTGTTAGGTGGAAGAAGAACACACATTGAGGGAAAATTTTCCTCAGGGAACTTCTAGTCTTAGGAAGTTTGATTTCCCTTGTAGAACAACAGTTGTTGTGTGGGAAGTGCGAATAGCTGAGAAGCAACTGAGTAGAAGGAAGAGGATATTTTCGACATTTGTTGAGATGGCAACTGTTGGGCTTTGAGATCGAGATAGTTTGGATGGTGCTTCCAACTATGTCATTTGGAAGGCAAGGATGTCCTTCCTTCTGGATGAGTTTGGCCTGAAGACATACATAGATGCAGTGGTAGCAGTACCCGAAGATGTAGATCAACTGAAGGAGTACAAAAAGGACATAGAGCGCGCAATGAGGTTGATCCTAGACAGAGTTCGGGATCACATTGTTTCACACATAGCTGGCAAAGGTATTGCTAGAGAGATGTGAGAGACTCTCTCCACGTTGTACCAGTGCGCTTCCGATCAACGGAAGATGTACTTAGAGGAGAAGTTGAGACTCATCCAGATGCAGAAGGGGGAAGGCATAGACCCCCTTCCTCACCGGGATTAAGGAGGTCCGGGACCAGTTGTCAGTGGTTGGGGCAGTGCTTCAATCTACAGAGCTAGTAAGATTAACACTCAACTGTGTCTCTGAGGACTGGCAAGTCTTTGTCCAAAGCATATTGAGTAGAGACAAGCTACCAGAGTGGACAGGGTGTGGGCTGACTTACAACAGGAGGAATTGAGGTGAGCTCTTCTAAAGAGCCCCATCAATGGCAACAGCAACGGATCGAAGCAAGTGAAGGAGGAGGAGAATGTGGCCCTCGCATCGAAGGGTCCCAGTCATGGATAAGGGGAGCAACGAAAGAAGAAGAAGGACCTGTCGAAGGTCAAGTGCTTCAGATGTGGTGAGCTTGGTCACTACAGTACCCAGTGTCCTCTAAGGAAGAAGGACAAGGAGGAGAAGCAGGACCAACAGGCGCATCAGCAGAGATCGATAGGATGTCCTCCATGTTGGAGGAAGACTTCACCATGTTTGTTGAAGCAGGGTGACTTGGTGTTGTAGCCATAGAGTGCTACGGATGGGCAAGATTCTTGAGGAGGTCCACTTCTTGGATTAGTACCTTGCTATAGGTGTGAAAATTCCTAAACCGGAATCCCTACTGCAGCAATTGATGATATTTCTCCTATTTGTTAGATTCCTTTAAACAAATTACTTGCAGTTTCCTACAACAAATATTGAAATACATACACTGGAACCTTCACTTAATTTAATATAATAAATAAACAAGAAACTGAGCAAGAAAGAAAATACAACACAATGACACCATTATTTTTGGACAAATGTCCTCGGAAAAATCCAATGTAGGAAAACCAGTGTAGCAAACTTGAAGGTTTTTATTTATTAAGGAAAAGTTATTTCTGAATACAATCTTTGGATGCCTTGCTGGCTATCTAGTACAAAGAATATCACTCAGTAGAAGAAATTAATGAGATTACCTCACTCTACACTGCAAGTCTCGGATGATCCAGTAGTTGAACCAAAGAGTCTTCGGCTGCCTTTGCATTGCCCCTACACAGTCACTGCGTGGGCCTACGTCACTGCCTTTGAGGCATTGCGTCACCTCTCTGCTAGATCGATTTGGTCTCAGGAGCTTCGACTTCAGCCCTCCCGACTCAGAACATCAAACCTCTAGCAAAATCTCAGACTTCTGCTTGGAAGGCATTGCGCCGCTCTGCGTGAGCCCTTCCTGGCTCTGCGTCAACCTCACTGGGCATTGCGTTGCCTCCTTTGCATCTTTCTCTACCTCTCTGCTGCGTATTCTTGGCTCTGGAGAAAATCCTCTAGCCAAAACTATCTTTGCCCTTCTGCTTGATCACCACGAAATCACTATGCGCTCTAGCATCAGTAATTCAATCTGACTAATCAACTCTCTGCGTGTCTTCCAAATAACCCTCAAGCCTCCTTAAATAATCTTCTCGTTGACATTCAACGGCCTAGATTAGAAGTTAATCAATGTCTAAGATCATTTATGCTTGATCCTTGTCTTCGTTTAGAAGTTACACCCATAGTTAGTTTAATACCCATTAATTATTTTAATTTCGTAATTTTAGACTTAGGGACCCATTAAAAATAATTAATTATTTCAATAAAACTGTCTCCGGGTGGAATTTCCCAAAACGCTTTTTGGGTTCTTTGGATTGTGAAAATATCTGAATCTACACATCAAAAATCCTACTGCAATCACTAGTTTATCATCTCCTACTTGTTTTTACATTTTACAGGTTTATTTAATTATTAAATAATGATGAAAACACTATTGTAGACTACACATACATATAGATCATGAATTGAAAATAGAATGAGACAAATACACAAGGGACAATGTTATTTTTGGACAAACGTCCCCGGAAAAACCCAATGCGGGAAAACTTGTGCAGCAACTCTGAGGGTTTTCTATTATTAAATAGTAGTTCTGAATACAACTCTGGATGCCCTCTCAGCAATCTAGTTACAGAGATAAAAATATACTGGCAGAAACCTAAGTGAGAATCACTCGGCAAAATCTCTTCGTTATGGCAATTGGACTGGCTGTCCCCAGCTACAATTGCGCTGCCCCTTCGCAGTAGCTGTGTGGGCCTATATGGAGCACATTGGGACACTGCGTCAACATTGCGTTGCCTCCTTTGCCTCCTAGAGCTCTGACGTCAACCTTTTCAGTTGATCCTGTTGCTCCCTAGCTGAATTCAGATTTCTGCTAGAGGGTAGCTCTACCCGAGCGCTGGAAATGCGTGGGCCCTTCTTGGCCCAGCGTCAATCTCTTTGGGTCTGCGCTGCCTCCTTTGGCGTCTTTCTGTCTCTATCTGTTGTGTATTTGAGGTCCTGGAGAAGATCCTCCAACCTCAACTATCCTTGCCCCTTTGTTGCAATAGATCACTTGTTCAATTTTCTTAGCAAACCCCAAAAAAATCGAATTAAATGATCTCTCAAGTGTATTTCCATTTGACCCTCAAGCATCCTCTTATACTTTTCTCGTTGATGAATCAACGGTCGAGATTAAGTCCCTAATCAAAGGCTAAGATTAAAATAGACTTGATCCTCGTCTCTTGGAAGTTTCTCACCCATATTCTTATTAATACCCATTAATATTTTTATTTTCCTAAGTTTAGACTTAGGAACCCATTAAAAATATTAATTATTTTAATAACTCCTCATCCGAGTTGTTGAGATTTTATGTTTTGAATAAAATAGGCAAAATCTCAGTAAATGACAACAATAGGAATTAGTTCCTAGATTAGCTCCAGTTTGTTGGGAGGGAGTTAATGCATCCTAAATTTGATGTGAAAGGATTTATGAGACAGTTAGATTCTCTTTGCTATATAACAAGTATCCATACGGATTGTTTTATGATTGTGAGAGTTTGTGAGGATTTAATTATGTAATCTCCTGTTTGATTAATAAAGAATTGCCGATGCCTATGTTGTGTGGACGTAGCCCAGATTGGTTGGGTGAACCACGTTAATTTCCTGTGTCTTATGTGCTTGATTTATTTGTTGAGTATTTTTGTTTAATCTGTTGTGCATCTGATCTCCAACAAGTGGTATCAGAGCAGTTGGAGGCGTGGCGCAGCTGGACCGGGCTGGAGGTGGAGCGCAAAGGCGTGTTGGACTGCTGTTGCTGTCCGCCTGCGTGGAGGTTTACATGAGATAAGACAACGTTGAGGAGTATAAGAGACTGTTGTATTGCTGCACCTGCGTGGCGATTTGCAGCAACCATAACTCTGATGTGTGATTGTTAGCCGCGAATGGAGTTGCATACTGGAGGTTGAGCAAACTAATTTGCGTACTGGAGGTGGAGCAAACTGATTGTTAGCAAGCAGTTTAGAGCACTGGTGATGTTGTTCATCTGCGTGGAAATGTAAGAATATGTGTTCTAGTAAGGAAGAAATTAGCGATGGTTTGTAATTGATGCTATTTAGAGTGGTCGATACATATGATCCTAAACCTAACAAAATGCTCTGCGTGGAGCGTTGCTGTTGCACAACTCCTGTGTTAAGAGCATCTGCGTGGAGCATTGTTGCTGCACAACTCCTGCGTTAAGAGCATCCAAAAATGTTTGTGTAAGTTCTGTAAAATGTTTGGGATGCCATTCATCCAACGCAAAAGGTTTATGAGATCGTTGCTAAACTTGCAATCGATCGAGATCTCCCACGCTTATTCTAATTTTTTAAACAAGTTCGTAGCTGTTCAATCGCCAGCGACCAGCAGTAGGGAGGGAGAAACCATTGGTGTAAAAAAATCGTGTAGTCATTTCACCCAAGCAAAAATTGGATCTCTTTCCAAAATGCATGACAGTGTCGAAAAGCAACGCTAGTCGTAGTCTTGCAGATGAGTGTCCTTATGTAAGTGATCAGTTGTTCTCTTGTAAAGTTATTGCGAATATTGCACGATAGAAAGGTGCATTGTTCCAGTACAATTTTATACTCAGTACTTCACACAGCAAAAGAAAAGAAAATTTTTTTTAAAGGCAAAGGAAATTTTTTTTTTAAACACAAACTTCATTTATTTAAAGTTGGTTTTTTGGAGATTATTGTGTTTTTTTGTTAATACAAGATGGCGAAAACTTAGAGTGCCCAGTTTGAAATTGAGAAGTTTAATGGCAAGAATAATTTCGAGATCTGGAAGGTGAAGATGCATGATTTGCTTGTCCAACATGGCGTGGCAAAGGCGTT
>APFE031567920.1:0-18101 GCA_000404065.3 Pinus taeda | reverse complement strand
AAAGAAGCGATTTGGTTGAAAGGTTTGTTTGGTGAATTTGGTAGGTTGCAGGACAGCATCAAGTTATTTTGTGACAGTCAAAGTGCAATACATTTGGCTAAGAATCCGGCTATCATAGTAAATCAAAGCATATACCAATCAAGTACCATTTTGTAAGACAAGTTATCACTGAAAGGGGAGTCTCTCTTGAAAAAGTGCATACAAAGGAGAATTGTGCAGACATGTTCACGAAATCAGTTTTGTTAGAGAAGCTACGCTGGTGTTTGGCTTCTCTTGGCTTGCAGAAAAGATAAAATAATAATAACAAGGCATCAGGCTAATTGTTGTCAAGGTGGAGATTGTTGAGATTTTCTGTTGTGAATAAAATAGGCAAAATCTCAGTAAATGACAACAATAGGAATTAGTTCCTAGATTAGCTCCAGTTTGTTGGGAGGGAGTTAATGCATCCTAAATTTGATGTGAGGATTTATGAGGCAGTTAGATTCTCTTTGCTATATAACAGGTATCCATACGGATTGTTTTATGATTGTGAGAGTTTGTGAGGATTTAATTATGTAATCTCCTGTTTGATTAATAAAGAATTGCCGATGCCTATTTTGTGTGGACGTAGCCCAGATTGGTTGCATGAACCACGTTAATTTCCTGTGGCTTATGTGCTTGATTTATTTGCTGAGTATTTTTGTTTAATCTGTTGCGCAGTTGATCTCCAACACGAGTGGAATTTCTCCAAACGATTTCTATGTCTTGGAGATTTCATGTGTTCTAGCCAGTTTCAGAGCTAGAGCACATCTGATGCTACCCAAAATCAACACTCCCTCTTAGTGAGGAATGTGCTCTAGCAATACTTCTCAATAGAAGTACTACACTGATCCACCGCATCGGTCCTCAGTGTTGTTGATGCTTGGCTTGATGCCCTGCATCCATTGCACTGTTGCTTCCTGTACTACTGCTTCCTGTACTGCTGCCCATGACTCTGCCACTGCCACTACTACATCTGTACTATGGCTCCCTCTCAACACGCTGCATCATGCTGCCCATAGCACTGCCACCGCTACCTGCTGCACTGCAACTCAGTTGTTGAGAAGTAAGCAACTGAAACTTCACCCAAAAACTGATATGTTGGTCAGTTTGGATGCCTTGTGATGCTGAAGCTACCTTTGCTGCTAATCTGTGCCGACCCTCTACTGCTACTATGTTGTTGCAAACTGCTTTGTGCCTCTCGCACTGCTACAACATCCACGGTGTTGCCTCAGACGTTGGCAGGCTAGCTTTGCCACTTTTGCTCCATCACACCTCACTCCAACTAAAACCCGTCATTTTGCAACTGTCGTTAAGGGCTCCCATAGTCGTATGTGATCCAAGAGTTTGGGCACCTCAAGGATCCTGCCCTGTCATGTAGTCCTCTCGACTACAACTCCATGTCACCCCACCTCTTCTCCATAGGCGCATGAGCACTCATGGCACAATCGTCATCCTCGCCTTCCCTATCAGCTTTTGCTGGAGCAGCCTTCGAGTTAGAAGCCTCCTCCTTGCCCTTGGAAATGTCCAAGTTTCCCACACTTGAAGCATTTGACCTTGGAAATATCCTTCTTCTTTCTCTTTTGCTGCCATCATTGTCCCTATGATGCGAGAGTTGCATCCTCCTCTTCTTCCTCCTTGACCCAAGCTCCTTTGCTGCTACCCCCCACCTTGGTCAACCTCCTAATCTCTTCTTGTCGAAGAGCTACCCACATCTCTTTCCCACTAGGGAGAGTTGCTTTGCCCAAGATACTTTGGACAAATGTCTCCCAGTCCTCGGTGACTTCATTAAGGGCAGTCTTGACCATGAACTCAGGATCTGATGTAGACCCCACAGAAGTCAACTAGTCTCTAATCCGTTGCAAGCTGAGGAGGAAGGGATCGATCTCTTCTCCCTTTTGCATTTGGTACTGTCCTAGCTGATTTTCTAATAGCATCTTCCGCTAGATGGAAGTGCCCTGTACAAGGTGGTTAGCATCTCCCACACTTGCCTTGTTTCTTTCTTAGCAATGTGTGGTACTACATGATCTTTGACTCTGTTTACGATCATGCACTTGGCCTTCGCTTGGGCCTCCTCGTACTTCTTTAATGGATCGACGTCAACCAGAACAACAACTGCTTTCAAGGCATAGTCCTCGATGCAATGTTTGTCTAGGATTGCTAGGATCTTGGCCTTCCAAATGACAAAATTGGATGCTCCATCCAATCTGTCATGATCCCTTAGTCCATTGACTGCCATCTCTGCTAAACAAAAAGATAAGACTGGTTCTCTTCTCCCTTTCCTACTGCTAATCCATTTAGACTTGGATCTGGATTTCTTTGGTGCAAGAAACCCTCTAAGGAACAAGCTCCTCTAGACCCCCTTTGGGTCTTGATTTCCTTCACAAAATTCTTTGACCAAATGTCGAATCACTCCTCTCCAATCCTCCTTTACTGCTGCAACCGGATCTAGATTTCTTTGGCTGGAAATTTGTCAAGGCAGTGACTCCCTCTACCTCGGCTATGTCTCCACAGACACTGTTCTGCACCAATAGCAACAACGTCCCACCAGCTCAGATCAAATCTCCTCTGCTCCCCCAGCCCCGACAACTGAAGAATCTAAGCTCCTCTCGCTCCGCGCAATCACTGTGTGAGCTAGATCAGCTCCTCTTGGCCACTACATCACTCTTTCCTCGTTCGGAAAGATGATGTGGCTCTGCGTGAACATGACCTACCCCTCTGCTTTTGCGCTGGCCTAGATAGCTGACGCAAATACTGCGTCGGCTCTTCCCAACTTCTGCGTCACCCTCACTTGGTTCAAAATGTTGACGCAGGCACTGCGTGAGCCTCTGCGTCACTTCTTCTGCGCTGTGTCACTCTCCCTCTGCATCTTTGGCTCTAGAGCATCGTTGTCACTCGGGACAGTTGCTTCTCTGCAACAAATTCTCTGGATCTCTCAATTGGTGTCTTCAGTCTCCTATGATCTGCAATGCTCTGATAGCATGTGAAAATTTCTGAATCTACACATCAAAAATCCTATTGCAATCACTGGTTTATCATCTCCTACTTGGTTTTACATTCAACAGGTTTATTTAATTACTAAACAGGGATGAAGAAACTATTTCAGACTACACAAACATACAGATGATGAATTGAAAATAGAACGAGACAAATACATAAGGGACACCATTATTTTTGGACAAACGTCCCCGGAAAAACCCAATGCAAGAAAACCAGTGCAACAACTTTGAGGGTTTTCTATTATTAAGCAGTAGTTCTGAATATAACTCTAGATGCCCTCTCAGCAATCCAGTTACAGAGATAAAAATATACTGGCAGAAACCTAAGTGAGAATCACCGGAAAAAATCTCTCCGTTACGACAACTGGACTGATTGTCGCCAGCTACAACTATGTTGCCCCTTCGTAGTAGCTACATGGGCCTGCGTGGAGCACACTGGGACACTGTGTTAGCACTGCATTGCATCCTCTGCCTCCTGGAGCTCTGACGTCAGCCTTCTCGGCTGATCCTACTACTCCTTGGCTGAATTTAAATTTCTGTTGGAGCGAGGCTCTACCCCAACATTGGAAATGCGTGGGCCCTTCTTGGCCCAACATCAGTCTCTCTGGGTCTGCACTGCCTCCTCTGGAGTCTTCCTGCCTCTCTTTGTTGTGTATTCGAGGTCTTGGAGAAGATCCTCCAACCTCAATTATCCCTGCACCTCTGCTGCAACAGATCACTTGTTCGATTTGCTCAGCAAACCTCACCTCAGAAAAATCGAACTCACTGATCTCTCAATTGTATTTCCAATTGACCCTCAAGCCTCCTCTTATACTTTTCCCGTTGATGAATCAATGACCGAGATTAAGTCTCCTTAATCAACAGTTAAGATTAAAATAGATTTGATTCTTGTCACTTAGAAGTTTCTCACCCATATTCTTATTAATACCCATTAATATTTTTATTTTCCTAAGTTTAGACTTAGGAATCCATTAAAAATATTAATTATTTCAATAACTCCTCATCTAGGTGGAATTTCTCCAAACAATTTCTGGGTCTTGGAGATTTCATGTGTTCTAGCCCCTCCACAAAATTTCAGAGCTAGAGCACATCCGATGCTACCCAAAATCAACATGGAATACATGTGCCCAAGCCTCCTTGCAAAATTTGAGACATTAGAGCACATCCAATGCTACCAGAAATCAACACAACCTCTTAGCGTGGAATGTGCTCTAGCAATGCCTCTTACTAAAGCATCACCCTGAATTCATAATATCATCCTCTACGCTATTGATGTTTGACATGCTGTCCACGAACTACTGCGCTACTGCTGCAACTATATTGTTGCTGACACTGCCACTGTCAACATTGCATCCATACTATAGCTCCCTCTCAAGTGTTGCATCTGTGTTGTTGGCACTGCCATTGTCAACACTGCATCCGTACTACAACTCCCTCTCAAGTGTTGCATCTGTGCTAGTGCTAGCACTGCCACTACTAACACTTCATCTGCACTGCAACTGAAAAACATCCCAAAGTCTGAACAAGTATTCAGCATTGATGCATCTGGATGTTGAAGATTTGACTGTGGCTAGTCTCACGCTATCCCTCTAAAGCCACTGCACTACTGCTGCTGCTGCATTGTGCCTACCTGCAATGTTGGAACTCTGCACTATGCTGCTCAGACTTGGCGTTCTAGCCACTGCATTTGTCGCTCCAACACTTCTCTGCACCAGTTGACATTGGTCCATCCTACTACTTTTGATCTGGGCTCCCGTATCAAGGAATTGATCCGATAGGTGGGCTCCTCAAGGATCTTGCTCATTTGTAGCTCTTTCGAACTACAACTCTAAATCAACCCACCTCCCTCCTAGAGGTATCTCAGCTGTCATGGCAAACTCCTCCTCAATCTTCACGGGTGCAGCGTTTAGATCGTGCTTCTCATCTTTGTCCTTCCTGGGAGGACATTATGTTTCGTAGTGACCTATTTCACCAGAATTGAAGCATTTGATCTTCGAGACGTCCTTCTTCCGCCTTCGCTGCTCCTGCTGCCCATTGGATGCAAGGGCTGCATTCTCTTCCTTCTCCTTGTGTTTCGACCCACTGTTGCTGCTTCCGTCAAGTTTACACTTGATTAGATCTCTCCTCAACTCTTCCTGCTTGAGAGCTGCCCACATAGTATCCCTGTCTACTAAATTTGCCATGCCTAGGATGTTCTAGACAAAGACTTGCCACTGTTTTGAGATTGAGTTTAGGGCCAATCTCACCATCTCGGAACCTTGAGGTGTAGACCCCACAACTGCTAACTCGTCCTTGGTCTCTTGAAGCTTCGTGAAAAACAGATCAATGCGCTCCCCCTTCTGCATCTATGCAGATCTCAATTTATGTTGTGTGTACATCTTCCGCTACTCGGAAGATCCTTGATACAACGTTGCCAAGGCATCCCACATCTCCTTAGCAATCCCTCTGTTAGCGATGTGACATACCATGTGATCCTTTACTCCATCAAGGATCATGCTCTTGGCCTTCACCATATCTCCCTTGTACTTCTTCAGTTGATCGGGATCCGTGGGCTTAGCCACCACCCTCTTGACATAGGCATTGAGAAAATGCTCATCTAGAAGGCTCGACACCCTTGCCTTCTAGATCACATAGTTGGATGCCCCATCCAACTTGTCCTAATCTCTTAACCCACTGGCTTCCATCTCTGCCATGAAGATGTCGAACTACTCCTCTCTCTCTTACTGCTGATGCTCAGGCAATAAGAAAATAGATTTCTTGACAGGAAGTCTATTGAGGAAAAATTCCCTCACTGTGCTTCTTCTCTCTTCTAACGATTTTTTGCCCAGCAAATTTCTTGCAGAAAATTGTGTCCCACCAGCTCCTTCCTCAACGCTGAGGCTCTGCGCTACATCCTCTTGCACGACAAAATTTTGGACTGGAAGTCTTTCCTCTCTGTCGACTCGCTCAGAGAGAGACTTTCCTCGAAAATTCAGCGTTCCTGGCCTGGACAGCACAATCCCTCTAAGGATTCGAACTGCTACCTCCTGCAGCTATTCAACTCCTCTGCTCAGCGCTGAGTTCTCTGGCACTGCTCTTCTTGTCTCACATGCACTGCTATAATACCATGTGAAAAATCCTAAACCGGATTCCTTACTGCAGCAAGTGATGATATTTCTCCTATTTGTTAGATTCCTTTAAACAAATTACTTGCAGTTTCCTACGACAAATATCGAAATACATACACTGCAGCCTTCACTTAATTTAATATAATAAGGAAACAAGAAATTGAGCAAGAAATAAAATACAACACAATGACACTGTTATTTTTGGACAAATGTCCCTGGAAAAACCCAATGTGGGAAAATCGATGCAGCAGATCTGAGGGCTTTTACTATTAGGCAAAAGTTATTTCTGAATACAATCTCTGGATGCCTTGCTGGCTATCCAGTACAAAGAATATCACTCGGCAGAAGAAATTAGTGAGATTACCTCACTCTACATTGCAAGTCCCGACTAATCCGGCAGCTGAACCAACGAGTCCCTGCTACCTCTGCGCTTCCCCTACGCAGTCATTGCGTGGACTTGCATCACTGCCTTTGAGGCACTGCGTCACTTCTCTGCTGGATTGATTTGCTCTTAGGAGCTTCGACTTCAGCCCTCCCAGCTCAAAATGTCAAACCTCTAGCAAAATCTCGGACTTCTGCTTGGAAGGCAGTAAGTTGCGCTGCGTGATCCCTTCCTGGCTCTGTGTCACCCTCACTAGGCACTGCAGCTGCCTCCTCTGCGCCTTTCTCTGCCTCTTTGCTATGTATTTTTGGCTTCAGAGAAGATCCTCCAACCAAAACTATCTTTGCCCCTTTCTGCGTGATCACCACGAAATCACTGCACTTCTCTAGCTTCAACAATTCGATTTCACTAATCAACTCTCGGTGTGTCTTCCAAATGACCCTCAAGCCTCCATATATAATCTTCTTGTTGAAATTCAACAACCCAGATTAGAAGCTAATCAATGGCTAAGATCATTTATTCTTGATCCTCGTCTTCTTCTAGAAATTACACCCATAGTGAGATTAATACCCATTAATTAATTCAATTTCCTAAGTTTAGACTTAGGGACCCATTAAAAATAATTAATTATTTTAATAAAATTGTCTCTGGGTGGAATTTTCCAAAACAATTTATGGGTTCTTTGGAATACATCTGCCCAAGCCTCCTTGCAAAATTTGAGACTTAGAGCACATCTGATGCTACCAGAAATCAACAACAGGAGCCCATAGTTTTTAGTAGCAGAATGGATGAGTGGCAGTAGATAGAGTCAAATGCCAAAGTGATAGATGCAGATTCTAGTAGCAGTCAGATGTTGGGGAGCGTAGTACAGAGTTGGCAATAATGCAGGTGGCACAATGCAGAGTTAGCAGCAGTGCAAATTCCTCAATGACAGCGCAGATACTAGCAACAGCTAGAGACTCGGGTGACAGATGCATTATACTGATCATAGTTGATTCAGTATTTTGGATGCTTTTCCGTTGCAGATGTTGTAGTTGCAACAACAACATATGAGAGGGAGTTGCAGTGCAAATGCAGCAGTTCAACAAGGTCAGCAGCAACATAGATGCAACGACTATCAGAGTTGCGTAGTAGTTGGTGGGTAGTATGGCTAGACATCAACAGTGTGACAGGAGATGATACAGAGACAGGGTGCTTCTACAGGGCATGCAGTAGCACTAGAACACATTCCTCACCAAGACGAAGTGTTAGTTTTTGTAGCATCATATGTGTTCTAGCCTTGAAATTTTGTGGAGAAGCTAGAATATATGAGATCTCCAAAACCCATAAATTTTTTTCTGGAAATTCGACCTAGAAATTATTTAATTAGATTATTAGTCAATTTTTAAATATTTCCTAAGTCTAAACTTAGGGAATATGACTAATTAATCAAGAGTAATTAATGTTAGTTTTTTATAGCATCGGAAGTGCTCTAGCCTTGAAAATTGGTGGAGGGGCTAAGGCACATGAGTTCTAAAGAACTCAAAAATCGTTTGGTGAAATTCCTCCCGGATTGTATTTTATTAAAATAATTAATATTTTTAATGGAGTTCCTAAGTCTAAATTTAGGGAAATTAAAATATTAATGGGTATTAATCAAAATATGGGTGAGAATGATCTAGAAGGTGGATCAAGTCATGTTTTAATCTTAGTTGTTGATTAGAGACTTAATCTCGGGCGTTGAAGATTCAACAATAAAAGTATAAAATAGAGGCTTGGGGTTCATTTGAACATAGACAGAGAGATTGAGGAAATCAATTTTCTAAGGTGAGAAGTCCTCAGAAGGAAAATCGATTGGGGAGATCTTGTAGCTGAGGGGTAGAGAGAATCTGGGAGAAGGACTTTCTGGAAAATACAGAACAAAGAGGCAGAGAGAGCTTGCAAAGAGGCAACGTAAACGTTGGGAGAGCTGACGCAGAAAAGATGCCTGTCACGCAGAATTGTCGGAACAACCGAAACTATCGGGGATTGCCGGAACCGTCGGGGACTGCCAGAACAACTGAGAGAGCTAACGCAGAGGCAGCATAGTAGTCGAGAGCGCTGACGCAGAGAGTTGCCTGTCTCTTAGAATATAGAACTACCGGAACAGCCGAAACTGCGAGGAATTGCTGGAACTGCCGGAACAGACGGAAGAGCTGATGCAGGGCTGATGCAGAGCCAACACAAAAATACCCGGGGTTAGCCAGTCTTGTGCCAAATTTGTCGGAATTCTGCAGGGTGAAGTGAGCTAAAACTCACTCAGATTTTCCACCAGTATTTTGTTTGTAAAGGATTGCTAGATGAGCATCCTAGTTTTGTATTTAGATATTTCACCTGCATAATAATAAACCCTCAAAGCTGTTGCACTAATTTTCCCGCATTGGTTTTTTTCTGGGGACTATTGTGTCCAAAAATAAGCGTGTGTTATGTATCTTGTTCTTTGCTCTGTTTTCTGTTTCATGAGATCAAATATTTAAATAGTGTAGGCTGCAGAAGTAATCTGCTTTAGTATTCAGAAGAATAACTTGATGAATGTAATTTAAAAATCAAGTAGGTGAAGTAGATTCAGATTTGTTGCAGTAGGTGTTCCTTCGAGTGTGAATTTTCACATGGTATCAGAGCATTGATTTTGAAACAGAAAGAGCAGACCAAGTGTTGAGCAGTGAGGACAGATGCTGCACTTGGCAGCAATTCAAATCCCCTTGAGGGGATTGCGCAGTCCTCCCTGGGAAGCAGATCCGAGGAAATCTCTCTCTGAGTGAGACGATAGAGAGGTACGATTTCCAATTCGTGAATTTGTATAGGTAGAGGAAGTAACGCAGAGCCTCAACGCAGTGCTTGAAGGGTGCAGTTTCTGTCGGGGCAGAAATCTGCTGGAAAAGAACGAAGACACGTAGAAGGGGAATTTTCTCCTCAAAGAACTTTTCGCTAGAAAGTTTGAATTTCTCACATTTTGAGCAGCTGAGCAGTGACTACAGGAGATAGTTCGATAGTTGGGTGAGATGGCATCGCATGGGTTTAGAGGTCAAGACAGGTTGGAAGGTGCTTCCAACTATGTCATATGGAAGACCATAATCTTAGTTGTTTTGGAGGAATATGATCTCGAGGCCTACGTCAATAGTGTTGTAGTTGTTCCTGCAGACAACGATCGAAAGAAGAAATACAAGGCTGAGCAGGGGAAGGTAAAGAGGTTCATTCTCAGTGGAGTTCGAGATCATATGGTCTCACACTTGCAGGGCAAGGATACAACCCGAGAGACGTGGGAAGCCTTGTCTTCTCTGTATGAAGGCTCTTCTGAACAACAGAAGATGTATTTGGAGCAGAAGTTGCAAAGGACTTTGATGCAAGAAGGAGAAGGGGTGAACCTCTATCTTTAGTGTCTTCAAGACACTAGAGACCAACTTGCTGCAGTGAGTCCACTCTTCGGCCAACCACAATGGTGAGGATAGCCCTGAATGGAGTCTCAGATGAATAGCATGTTTTCGTCCAAAGCATATTAGGCAGAGAAAAACTACCTTCATGGGAGGAGATGTGGGTGGCTCTTCAACAGGAAGAGTTAAGAAGGGACCTAGTGAAGGTCAACCTTAGTGGCAGCAGTGGGAGTGGCACAAAGATGAAGGCGGAGGAGGAGAACGCAGCTTTGGCATTGAAGTGACAATAGAAGCCGAAGCGAAAGAAGGACATTTCGAAGGTGAAATGTTTCAGTTGTGGCAAGTTGGGCCACTATGCATCCCCGTGTCCTTTGAAGAAAAAGGACAAGGATGAGAAACATGATCCTAAGGCTGCTTCAGCAAAGATTGACGAGGATGAGTTTGTCATGACTGCCCACGCATCTCCAAGAAGGAGATGGGTTGATATTGAGCTGTAGTCGGGAGGACTACATGTGGGTAGGATCCTTAAGGAGTCCACCTCTTGGATCAATTCCTTGCTACGAGAGCCCAAGATTCAGCAATAGCAAGATGGACTTAGTGTCAGATGATATAGTGGACTGTTTGGAGGACAGATGTTGTGGCTTGGGACCAGAGACTGATCAGCGTAGAGCAAGGTTGGCAGCGGTGCAGATGGCACAATGCAGAAGTCAGCAGTAACGCAGAAGATTCAGAGGGTCAAAGACTAGTAGCAGTCAAATTCCAACATTCATTGTATTATGCTGAACACAGTTAAGTTCAGCTAATTTTGGATGTTTTTCAGTTGCTTCTCTCAGCAACTGAGTTGCAGTACGGATGCAATGTTAGTAGTGGCAGTGCTAACAGCATAGCAGATGCAGCGGTTGAGAGGGAGTTGTAGTACAGATGTAGCAGTGGTAGTGGCAGTGGCAGTGTCATGGGCAATAGTACAGTAGCAGCAACAACACAGTGTTGGTGGCAACAACAGTACAGAAAGGAGGTGCTTCAAAAATAGAGCAGCATGTAGGTGGACATTGTTGCTAGAGCACTTTCCTTGCTAAGAGGGAGTGTTAGTTTTTGGTAGCAAGGGAAGTGCTCTAGCCTTGAAAATTGGTGGAGAGGCTAAGGCACATAAGTTCTAAAGAACCCAAAAACTGTTTGGTGAAATTCCACCCAGATTGTATTTTATTAAAATTATTGATATTTTTAATGGAGTTCCTAAGTCTAAACTTAGGGAAATTAAAATATTAATGGGTATCAATCAAAATATGGGTGAGAATGATCTAGAAGGCGGATCAAGTCATGTTTTAATCTTAGCCTTTGATTAGAGACTTAATCGTGGTCGTTAAAGACTCAACAAGGAAAATATAAAATGGAGGCTCGAGGTTCATTTGGAAACACACAGACAGATTGAGGAAATCGATTTTCTGAGGTGAGAAGTTTTCAGGGGTAAAATCGATTGGGATGATCTTGCATCTGAGGGGTAGAAAGAATTCGGGAGAAGGACTTACCGGAAGATACAGAACAGAGAGGTGGAGAGAGCTTGTAGAGAGGCATCACAGAATCCAAGCGAGTTGACGCAGAAAATTTGCCTGTCACGCAGAATCCAGAACTGCCGAAACATCCAGGAGAGCTAACACAGAGGGCAGAGAAGGTGACACAAGGCTGATGCAGAGCCAACGCAGAAATAGTCGGGGTTAGCCAGTCTTGTGCCAGATCAACCTGAATTCTGCCGGGTGAAGTCAGGTAAAACTCCACATAGATTTTCTGCCAGTATTTTCTCTGTAAAGGATATCTAGAAGAACATACTAGATTTGTATTCAGTTATTTCTGCTGCATAATAATCAACTCTCAAAGTTGTTGCCTCGGTTTTCCTGCATTGGTTTTTTCCAGGGACTATTATGTCCAAAAATAAGTGTGTCCTATGTATCTTGTTCTTTGCTTTGTTTTTTGTTTCATGAGATCAAATATTTAATTAGTGTAGGCTGCAGAAGTAATCTGCTTCAGTATTCAGAAGAATAACTTGATGAATGTAATTTCAAAATCAAGTAGGTGAAGTAGATTCAGATTTGTTGTAGTAGGGGTTCATTCAAGTGTAGGAATTTTCACAATTAAGTCAAGGTGTGAATTTTCTAGCTATCGATTAAGATTTAATCTTGGCAGTTGAAGTCTCAATAGAGGATTATAAGAAGAAGTCGATGGGCACTTGGAGAATACACTTGAGAAGTTCGATTTCATGAACAGATCGATTTCCAGAGTAGCAACAATCAATTGTCGAAGAGAGAGCCATTGACATCGAAGCAGTGAGCAAGGGGCAGGGACAATGAGTCGGAGGAAATATTTTCAGAATCTAGGGAGGCAGCGACAAGTGAGTCGAATTATCCCAGAGAGGCAGCGTTGAGGGACTGCACAGTCCTTCAGTCAGGCAGATCGATTTGGAGAGAAGAAAATTCGTTCTCAAGTCCAGAGGCTTGGAAGGAGTTCCAGAGGGTCAAAGAGACGATTTTCTCAGCCTCCAGAGGCAGAACAACTTCATCAGAGCCGACTTCGAAGCAAGTCGTCTAGCCAGCTACGCAGAGCAATGTAGAGGCTGACGCAGTGCTCCAGGAGGCCAAGTTTTTGACAGGGAAAGTCCAGCCAGAGATTGCTTGCGGGAGAAGGGTAATTCCCTTCAATATTTTATTCGGGTTTTCTTGCTGTTGGGATTGCCAGTTGGGCATCCATAGATGTACTTGGATTTCATTGCTGCATAATAAATAAAACCCTCACTGTTGCACCGGTTTTCCTAAGTGGGGTTTTTCTGGGGACATTGGTCCAAAAATAACTGTGTAAATTTAGTTGTGTGCTAGCATTTCTTCCAACATTTATTCTTTCGTAGTTTTATTTGTGTAGGTTGCAGTGTGAGTTATTCAGTATTTGTTGTAGGAAACATTAAATAAATTGTATATTAAAAATAACAATTAGGTGAATAATTTCTAGTTGGTACAATAGGATTTGGTTTTTGAATTTTCACATGTCATACAATGAAGACCTTAGTGATTCCCCATGTATCAGCTTGAGAATGAATTAGATCGCTTGTTGTCCTGACCGTGCTCACTGAGAGGAAGAGTGTCCCACCAATCCACTAGATCCCTGGATCCCATAGTCATACTAGAGGTCTTGTTGTTGCTCATATTGTACAAGCACGGTGCGATGACTTAGGTTAGGGGTTGTCACTCTGATCTCGACCTCTTCGTTCTAGCTCTCTCCCAACAACAAGCTATGGGGGGTAGTCCCTATGGAATATGGAAATGAAAGACCAATTGGCCACTTGGTTGATTTTAGCAAGTTAAGAGATTAGATTATTATGATGAGACTAGTGCCTTATGGAGTCAACTACATACTTTACATCGATTAAACACCAAACGATCAGATGAACAATTGTTGCTTAGATGCTTTACAATCTTATATGGTGGCATCGGGATTCAGGGGGATTTGTTGCTGACAGGTTCAGTTAGAGATTGGTTTGGGATCTGGGCATTGAGGGATCCATTTATGGTGGGTTGACACAAAGGCATAGCATCACGCATTGATTTGTATGGGATTTGTGCAATGGATATCAGTTGCATTGGGCCACCAGACTAGTCCACAGGTTTGGATTGCTTGAGGGCAAGCAATCTTGGGGCGTGGGGATTTGTCATGTTCCTTCTTGTAGTTTCCTTTATGGCATGGTCAGGATGGACTTCTAGGATTGGAGGCTGCTAGGTCACAGGAGCTAGTTTACTCTGTCAACATGCCTAGGGGCTTTTGGAGGGGTTTTGAGGAGTTTTTATGAGGTCTGATGGCATTCACTTGGTATATTCCATCACCCGCACAATTTTCCTTTTGTTCTAATGCGTTCTGACAACTTTAAAAAAACAAAGTTATTAATGGGTGTCACTGAATTAATTATGCTTAAGGTGGCATTCCGAGGAGAATATTTGACAAAACACCTTAGTGTAATAGCTCATTGCAACCGGGACGACAAGATCTACAGGATGAGATGGTTAGGAGTGAGTTTCAGTGGCCTGATGAGGCATGGTAGCCAATTTACCATTTTCCCACATTAAAAAGATATTTTAATTAAATTAAAAACAGGGAAATGCGCTCAAAGATTAAAATAATAATAAAATAAGAGGTTCTAGATGGGTTCATCAGATCTATAAAAAGAAGAGGAGGAGGCCATTGGAGGACATCTCGGATTTGATATTTCTTCTTGTGTGAGAGGTTGAAAACTCGGTTCTCTACACCATTGGTAGCCCCAAGACAGAAACCCTCAGATGATTCAGTGAGATTGGGCAAGTACCCATCTCCCCTTGGTGAATTCATCCAGAATTCACAGGAGAGCTCAGCAGTGACATATCAATTCAGTTTTGGAGGGCCAGTACAACATTAGAGCAGATTCTTGAGGCCAAATTTCCATTTTAGTTGTTTTATTGTATCAGCATGTAAACCACAGTTTCTATTATAATAAAAGTTGACATTATTTCTGCTTATCGTATTATTGAATTGCATCACTCTATTTGTTGTATTTTACATAACAATCCTCTGTTAATAGACTGGTAATTTTATGCAAAAATTTTCGTTGAATTAGATTTACGCAAAATTAGCCAAATATCTTGTTTGGGATATTACATTGACTCAAGAATTTTCCTTGAAAGAAAAGATTGCAGGTATAAATATTAAGGAGGGGTTTGCCACTACAATTTCAATTCAAAAGGGAGTAAGAAGCTTTAAGAAGAAACCCTACAAGGTTTGTAAAGAAAGCAAGGTATGTAAAAAGTCTTCTTAATTGAAAGTATGACAATTTTAAAATTTGTGCTTGGCATTACTAACTATTTCATGTCTAGGTTTTCGAATCAAAAGGATTCTTGTTAGAGTGATTAATCTTTTGATTGAATCTACCCTCATCATATTATCTATTTTGTTTACGAAACCCTAACGTTTAGGGTTCGCTATAAAACCCTAACCTAAGGGTTTGTCGATGAAACCCTAGTCTATTGTAATGTTCCAAAGTAGAAATTTACAGAGATAACAAAGGCATGCAGCAATTACAACACAAAAATTTACTCAATAAACACCTGTGTAAACAGAGATTTGCCTGGGAACACCAATTTGGCCAATTTTTATTAATTATAACTGCTGGAGTACAATATGAGGTGGAAGGAGTGTACCTGGGCTTGCACGAGGCAAGCTACAAGCCTCAGGTGGATGATAAAATAGTGCCTAGATGTTGTAATCTTTGATGCCTCCAAAATATTGCACTGTCCCCTGAAAACTACTCTTATGGTTGACTCTCGGATCTGATTTACCCGCTGAAAACAACCCAGAAATTTCTGTAACTTTGGGGATGTACTCCTCTCCAAAAACCCAGAAAAACCCAGAAAGGGTTTTGCCCGGTTTTGAGTTTCCAATTTCGACCCCTTGGGGATTGGCCCTCCTCCAATGCTGGTGCTCACTACCTGTAGCTGAAACTGCTGTAACTTGCTGCTATAAGACTACAAACCACCCCAAATCAGACTCCTAATAATCTCTTCGTAACCCAGCTCCCAAATCCACCTGCTAAACCTCCAACCAAGATGTCACTCGCTAGGGACTGCGCAGTCCAGACTCCAGAGTGGGGATGACACGGTCTCTCCAACCTGCAATTCGAACTGGGTGTATGGCTGGCTCTACTGCTGCAAATTCTCCTCCAGAAGATGACAATTTGATGTGGGCAATGGAAGTCGTCTTAGGGTGGTACTCGGAGTCCACGAAGAGGGGTGAGCTTCACTCCTTGGGAAGCTCTTGTGTCGAACAACACTTTGTAGCTTAGCTAAACAACCAAAGCAACAATGAAATTCTTCAAATGATCAAAAATCCCCAGACGCTGCTCACTTCATCTTATTTATGCTTGCTCCTTTGGGCCCCACGTGGGTTCCCATCAAATATTTCGAACCCCACTTAGGAAATTCAAATTGCCTTCATGGGTGCGTATTTTTGGGTGGGTGAGTGGCCCCCACATCGGCCCCCTTTTCCTATGTTTTCCCCACATATTTGCCTAAAGCCAAAAATGTTAGAATTGCCAAAGTTGATTTCCTCCTTACCTTGGGAAAATTATTAGGAAGGGACATGATAGTCCTCCCCTCCTGGACGTTGCTTGTCCCCAAGCAACTGCAAAAATGGATGTTGCAACATCTGTTCATTTTCCCACTGGGCATCCTCTTCTGGCAAGTCCTTCCATTTGACCAGGTACTCCTGGATCACCCTGTTCCTCAACTTCTTCTCCCGGGCCTCTGAGATGATCTCTGGTGTCAAAACCAAGTGGCCCTCATCATCCAAAGGAGGCAACTCGACTGTTCTTGTGATATGCTGTCCCAATGCCTTTTTTAGGCCTGAAATGTGGAACACATTGTGAAATCTGGCTCTCCTTAGGTAGCTCTAACTCGTAGGCCACCTCTCCCACCTTCCAGAGCACCTTATACGGCCCATAAAACCATGGGCGAAGCTTCTCTGCCCATTTCTACTTGAGTGTAGATTGCCTATATGGCTGTAGGCGTAAGAAGACCATGGCCCCTACCTCAAAGTGTCTCTCCACCCTATGTTTATTTGCATAGACCTTTTGCTGATTCTAGGCCACTTGTAGGTTGTTCTTGAGAGCTCGGAGAATCTCTTGGCTCTCTTGAACCCAATCCTTTGCCCTTGGGGCCCTGGTATCTCCAAACACCATGTTAGAAAAAGAAAGTGCATCATACCCATAAAGTGCTCGACAAGGGGTCATAGCGATGGACATGTGATACATAGTGTTGTAGCAAAACTCCCCAAGGTGTAGCCACTTGACCTATGCTCTCTGTTGTCCAATCACGTAGTTGTGCAGGTACCCTTCCAAACACTTGTTCACGATCTTTGTCTGCTTGTCAGTTCATGGATGATAGCTAGTGCTAGGTGTAAGTTCTGTACCCACTAGCTGGAATAACTCCTGCCAAAAAGCCCCCATAAACCTGTTGTCCCTGTCACTCACAATGGTCTTTGGGAGACTATGCAACTAGAAAACCACCCGAAATAACAAGTCGGCCACCTGAGAAGTTGAAGACCTCGTGTGAATAGCAAAGAAGTGGGCAAACTTGGTCAGCTTGTCGACCACCACATAGTTGCAGTCCCCCGTCCCTGTGCTGCTGGAAGCTCCATGATAAAATCCATGGATATGCTCTCCCACTTCCTCTCCGGAATGGGGAGTGCCTGTAGCAAACCGGCCGGGTAACTCAGCTCCACTTTGTTCCTCTGGCAATCCACGCACTCTCTCACATGTTTTAGCGCATCTCCTTTAGGACCTTACAAGGAGAACCTCTCCCTGACGGTACGATATGTCTTGAGGAAACTCAGGTGCCCTGCTAGTGGAGAATCATGGGCTCCCTGTATGATCCTCTCATTCAACTGAGATCGTGGCACTAAATAAATCCGGTCCTTGTAATAGATCACATCGTCCATCACCCGGAATCGATCATCTCAGTGCATGTTGTCCAAAATGTCGCTGGCCTACCTACCCTTGGAGTACTCAACCAATAGTTGAGCCTTCCAATCGTATGTGACATCCATCAAAGATAGAGCTGCGGGTCTCCTAGAGAGGGCATCAACTACCACGTTGTGCTTTCCCTTCACATACTCTATCTCAAAATCGTAAGCCTGGAGCTTACTCACCCATTTCTGTTGCCTCTCCTCTATGGACTACTGCTCGAGGAGGAAGCAAAGACTATTGTGATCCGTTTTCACTTTGAATTGGTTGCCCACCAAATACTGTCTGAATTTGTCCAGCACATGCATCATTGCCAACATCTCCTTGTCGTACACAAAATACAACCGCTTGTGAGGCTACAATTTCCTGCTCTCAAACACAATAGGATGGCCTCCCTGTGTCAAAATGGCCCCAATCCCTTCACCGGACGCATCGCACTCCAACACAAATCGTCGTGTGAAATCTGACAAAGCTAAGACACGACAATTGCTCATGACCCTCTTGAGGTGCGTGAAGGCCTACTCTGCCACCTGCGTCCACCCAAAAGCTCCCCTCTTTGTCAAATCCGTAAGAGGTGTCGAAAGTTGTGAGAACCCTCTCACAAATTTCCGATAATACGTACAAATGCCGAGGAAACCCCTCAACTCCGTCACGTTCCTAGATGTGGGCCAATCTAGAATT
>APFE031567912.1:4321-25413 GCA_000404065.3 Pinus taeda | reverse complement strand
CATCAACACTTTTCGAAATCAAGATGAAAATCACTAACAAAAAAGGTATGTTCACACTTGATACATAAAATATGCTCCAAAAAAATTTGTATTTGAATCACCATTTTTCAAAATAGAGTGATTTTTTGGTAAATCAAAAAAATGGGTACTAGGTCATTTTTCCATTTGATAAGTAACTATGTTTCTGCAACTTCTCTGCAATTTCACAAAGTTTTGTTATTTGACTAAGTTTTGTTATTCCACTTCAAGTGACAAAAGAACTTATCATTGATGTTCAAACATGCTTACATGGTTCCTTTCCTCGAATTCCTTTGAGGTAAACCCTGAAACCCTTTTTTTTACGAAGTCGAAATATCGTGTCCAGACTTGAGGAATTCGAGGTAAACCCTCAAACACTTTTTTTAACTATATCAAAATATCATGTCCAGAAGGATTTGGAATAACCTAATATACTCATTATATTTATGCAACAAGGAGAATATTGCTCGGCTCACTTACTTCCACTGTCAGTTTCTTTTTCTCGCAGGCTGTTTTCGCTAATGCAAGACTTATTTTCGACAGGTAATTTTGTATTCGACATTTCATATTTGTTTATGGATTAAGTGTGTGATGAGGGTTTCATTATTTCTTTCGCGGCTTAAATATATGGTAATGGTTTCACTCTTCCTTGAGGTATTTTATTTTTGCTAGTTCTTAAGATTATGATGTAGCTACAAATTCTCTTTTTTAATTGTGCTTCCTTTATGTTTCTTTGAAGGAATTCGTGGCACATTCCGGGTGGGAATTGAAACCCTTGGATTCAAGTTTCTAGGTAAAAAATGAGAACTCAAGCTTGCGTTACAAGCTCTTGGTAAATCATGTGTGATGGACAACTTTCCCACTCAGATTCTCCATAGCGTAGCTGCAGCACACACTGCAGTTTCATTTCCTTTCAAGGTATGGATTATTAAATGAACTTTTTTTTCTAGGTTTTTACCTATAAATAGAGGGTTATTGGGCTGAGACCCTTCATATTAAAATATTGGCGTCAGTCAGCCTTAAAGCTAGCATGGCCATTCATCCTCGACTCTCATTTATTTATGCCTGTTGTTGCGTGACTGCTAGACTGTATGAACGTGATTTACTAGGTGTACTACGTTTCACTGTTTGCTAATACACGAACACTAAAACTATTACCATTCCGTAACTTTAATTCTCCTTTGGGGTTTTGGTAGTACAACAATTTTTTAAAGTTTTAATTTCGAATGTATAAAGATTCAAGATTATCCTCTCGAATGGAAGAAATTAGGTTCTATGTTGCATTTAACATCTCCGTTTCGACCATTAGAGTTTTTCATTTTCTCTGTCGAGAAGATTGGGACTATCTGTGGTGACAAAGGCCTCACCTCGGTACCCAGAGTAACCCAGGTATAAAACCTTTTATTTTATCGTTAATACTTCCAATACTTCCACTCTTCCGTGGTGTTTGCGTTTTCCTTCAAATAGCACAACGCTATATTAATATTGTGGTTGCATTGTTGATTTTAGTCTCGACAACTTATAAGAGACAAAAAAAAAAAAAATATTAAGTTTTTATGGTTAAAATTTGTATTTGGCTCTATATATACTTTATTTAGCATTTAAAAATACAACTTAAACAATGAAAAATCACACATTGTACTTTACACTCTTAAAAAAATTGCATGTGAAAAAATTAATATTGTGGTTGCATTGTTGATTTTAGTCTCGACAACTTATAAGAGACAAAAAAAAAAAAAATATTAAGTTTTTATGGTTAAAATTTGTATTTGGCTCTATATATACTTTATTTAGCATTTAAAAATACAACTTAAACAATGAAAAATCACACATTGTACTTTACACTCTTAAAAAAATTGCATGTGAAAAAATTTGAGCCCTCTGAGCTCATATTAGATGGGTACTTAGGATGAATCTAGAGAGTATTTTAACTTTTTAGATAAATGACTATAGTTTTTAGCAATTTTTTTTTATTTATTTTAATAATATTTGATGATTAAGTAAACTAATGAACTTGCATCTTAAGGGATGGCAACAACTTTTTCAAGAAATTTTAATTGTTTAATAAAGTAAAATTCTGTAGTTTGTGTTAATGTTTTGAGTGTTTGGGTATATTTAAAGTGAAGTGAGTTTATTTTAATGATATAAGCTTTAAAATTCATCAGATTTAAATCATCTAAAAGAGAAAAGCAACCCAAACAATTTTGATATCTAACAATGAAATCTATTTCTTCCGAGTTTAACATATTTAAATTTAACTATTCTTAATAGTTAGAATATTTAACAAAATCTTACAATGAGTACCTCATTTAATGGACTTTATTAATTAACTTATTGATAAAGTTTAATAGTTTAAGGTTTACAATATTGAAATTTTACTATGTAGTTGGACTCTATAATTTATTTATAGAATGGACTATGTAAGTAACAAGGTTTCTCGCACGGTTTACTTTTATTTGAATAGTGTGTTCGAAGGTTATTTAATGAATTTGTTGTGGAGGGTATTTAATATTATAATGTAGCTAAAGGTGAGTTATTTAGGGACAACAATGAATTTATATTGAAAAATTCAGTACATGGATAAACATGTTATCTTGTGATAAAGGGGTTACATCATTGGAATCATATAATATTAGTAGCTAAATTTCCTTGTGTGCATGGGGAGATTGGTGGCTGACCAAAGGATGGCCCAAGGAGAAATAGTACAATGTGATGCAGTAAATAACCAGTGAAGACCAAACGAGTTGATAATGTTGAGGCATTATAGGGATCAAATCATAGAGAATTGGTGAAGCGTAAGACCATGCACATCAATGCAGGAAGCAAGCGCAGTGAAGGGAGCCAAAAAAGTGTTGACTAGTGGAACAAGATTTCGATGTAGTGGGGGAATAATGAATGGGACTTTGTTGGAGCTTGTTACAATAAGAAGGAAATAAAATAGAAAAGTTTGGGACAAATAGGAGTTTAGATGACAAAATGGAGGTGAAATCAGCTCAAACCACGTTCACGATGGGATTCAACTTAAAAGAGGTAATGGAAGATTGCACAATATATGCAATGATGATAGAAGAAGGAAGAAAATCATAAGCCAATCTAAAGATAGAAATATCATCTATATGCAAATGATCTTCCTCATACCATAACCTACGTGAAACCCATGACCTCACATGCATCTCTAATTCAAGAAGGAATGTCATCTAGAATTTTGTTTCATACATTCCTAATAAGTGAAAGAAGTAAGGATACTAATCAAAATAGTCAAAATAGTGGAAATGGGGGACGAGGGAAAATTTCAAGGATGGAAAATTATCTTGAAGTTTAAAAATACTAGTGAATCTCACTAGTCCGTAATATGCAAACTATAAAATGTTTATTGATATATGTGAAAAATTATTCAAATCTATAATGATTTTATATATATTCTCTATATAATGTTGGTAGTTTTTAGGGTAAAATAATTTTATATTGTAAAATCTGGGCAAATCATTTTTACAAAAAATGGAAATTGGCGAATCCTTTTTTTGGAAAAATCATGGAAAATTAGCCCACTTGGGAATATTAGGTACTAAAATTTTCCATCGGAGGAACTAAAACCATAAAAAATTCAATCCAGAGGAGTATCACTAGGAAGTACCACACAATACACCATGGAGCGTATTGATCCAACCCTGAGAATGTATGTTTTTCATGATACCAAAATAGAAGATCCTAAACAACATCAGTTGATTTGTAAGGTTCTATGGAATATTATACAAGTTTAGGATGAAGTAACAAAGGTTGAATAATTGGGAATTACTTTTAGAGACTACACACTTACCTAGTATATGAAATTTAAAACTACTATGCTAGTAGGGAAAACTAGGTCATTGGTAGATATCATGAAAGAATTACTAAAGGATTTCCAGAAGTCAAAATTAGAATCTTAATATAGTATAGTTATTAAATAAATAATATAGAGAGATAATTAATCATCACTGGAATTAAAATAAAGGTTTAAGGTGTTAATAGATCATTTAAGATTTCACATTCTAGATTTGCAACACAAAGAATGGTTCATCATGGGATTGTTTCCTCACATACTCACCACTCACTACAGTATTGTATCGTAGTCTGCAGCATTACAAATATCCATTAAATTTGAATCTTCGCTTTCTAGAAGTGAAAATGACATAAGAATGGCTCAGGTTTAATCACATTTGGCAGCATTAAAATTAAACGTAGAATATCTAACCAAAGGAAAGCAAAAATGAGAGGAGGTATATTGCAATATATGTATAAAGGAAAGACACCATAGAACTGAGTGCCTAAATATGGTAGAGCTATTTCTACATGGGCCTGCACACATTTGGAATAGGGAAGGGGCTTGTGGTGCAAAATGTG
The DNA here is from genome assembly GCA_000404065.3 of Pinus taeda. Taxonomy (NCBI): domain Eukaryota; kingdom Viridiplantae; phylum Streptophyta; class Pinopsida; order Pinales; family Pinaceae; genus Pinus; species Pinus taeda. The sequence goes on along the minus strand of APFE031567912.1, from coordinate 21,015 downwards.
TAGATTATGGGGTCATTTACTAACATCTTATCCCATGCTATATAAATAGCAGAGCTCAGTCATGAATCTATTTTATAATTCTTTCTGATCACTTGAACATGATATCTATACATTTTTTGGACCAACACTAATGAGGAAGTGAACTTATTATGCATATAGTGCACAAGAGGCTAGAGGGATTAAGGCAGGAGTGGAAAATTACAAGTGGACAAGTGCCTCCAACCAATAAGGTAGAGGCCAAGGAATGCATGAAAGAGGTCAAAGGTTGGAAGGTGGAGGATGTGGAGGATTTGGAAGAGGAAAAGGTCTATTGATTTTCCATAGTTACACATAGAAAGGACATATTTCATATGATTTTCCAAACACTTGCATAACTTGTATGTATTGTATTGAATTGGATCATCCTACTTCGGATTATCATTAGTTGATTACAAAGTGGCAGGAGAAGAGATGCCAAAACATGCAAAATGATTGTTGTCAGAGTGCACAAGAATTTTTTGTAGGTATGAGAGGTTACACATGTAAGAATGAGCATAGGAGAAGACATAATTAGAAAAGGACTTTGACATCATGAGTGGGTAAGAAATGTTGTAGTACCAAATTCAAAATTTGATTCAATAAAAAAAATGATACATATCAGGAGGCCGAAATGGATTTTATTATGACAATCAAGGGCCCATCAATATTAAGTGCATATCAAGGACTACTGGTATATGACATCCCCTTGGTATGCAACAAAAACACACCTAGAGAAGTTTCTAAGCTGGTAAGTCTTATTAAGAATTTATTGAGAATTCGTTTAGAGTTAATGAAGGATGATTTGGCCTTAGACACATTATGCATAATGATTGATCAGTACATGCAATAATGGGAAGAAGTTATCATGAAGTCCCCATACTACACAATTAAATAGAATCTCTGCAAAATAATGACAAGCAAAGAATTCATATTTAACATGAAAATTAGGGACTATGACATGGATAATTTTATTTTATATTTAGGCTTTGATGTAAAAATCCTTCCTAGAAAGACAAGGGAGATGATGGGGAGACTGAATTTGATTGGTATCCCACCTAATTAAGTCTAGCAAATGAATACCATATTTTTCCCCTTGGTTGGAAGATAGATATAGAAGTCAATGTTGATAGATTGAAAAGCATCCTCTATTTTGAGGTGATAGAGATTATAAACGATACTAAACCATATCCTTCTTTTTTAGGAATTGATTCAGCCTTTGATAACCAGGTAATGATAACTCTAAAGAAGAGGTATATGTTTTTTTAATCAAGGGAATTGATCATTCCTGTGCTATTAGATCCATATAAGGAAGATTGATACGTTGAACATGTAAGAGATGATTTCAATAAAAAAGACCTTGACAATTTCTCCAATGTGACTGTAGAAGAAAGATTATATCAATACTATTGTTGATGACATGTTGATAAAGAATAACATTAAATATTATTCTTGAGACTCATAGGAATAATTTCAGAATTGGTAGCATAGATTACATAAAGTCTCTACTAGAGGTTGTGCATATATTACTCATGCAATATGATGGATTGGAATAGTACTACATAATCCCTTTAATTTTTTTGGAGTGGTAGATGCTTGTTATTTTCTAATATATTTTCAATTGCAGATACCTAAATATCTAAGATGGAAAGCCTTAGACATAGCTTTAAAATAAACTTCTTTTCTCTAGTGGGTCGTGCACAAGGATATGATGGAAAGTCAAAAGACATGTAATTTTTGTTGCATTCAAGTTTGGGATGCATGTTGGAGACACTCAACCAAGACACATTGGACTTATTTTCCCTACCACTCACTTGAAGGCTATATTTCAGTTTTGAATAAAAAAAATATACGAGATGAGGAATGGGTAAATCTATTTGTACAAGCATTGGCTATTATTCCAAGGAACTAGTACTTGAATTAATGGTAGATAAAGGAAAAATAAACTAGGGAGAAATTGTTGAAAGCTTTAAAATAACATTAAAATATGAATCAAGGATAACCTCATTTCGTACAACTCTATAAAATGTCTAGAAAAATAATTTTTCACCATAGGGCTAGATTGCGGTGGTATTGTTGTGCTTCGTCCATGTACATTCTTAGATTGTTAGAAAAATCATGGAATGTTAGAATGTCACAAAAGGATCTGAATAACAACATGACTTGAGAAATTTACAAGCACTTGAAATAGAAGGAAAGCATGAAATAGGAGGTCTAGAGATAGATTTTGTAGACTATGCAATGTCGATAATAATGTGAAAAGTTAATATTTGAACTGAATGCAACCTGAATATTGTACTTATTGGGGACTATTGGGATGTATGGACAATGGGAAATATTACTAATTTCTTGTGTGAATACCATGAACTTTTCCCAACCACATTTTTGGAGATGAGAGGTATTGATTGGGAGATAGAGGTCGTGAAATTCCCCTCGAAACATGGAATGTAGCCAATTAAATAAAGACCATACAAGATGAACCCAATGTATAAGTATACCATAAAAAAAGAGTTACGCATGATGTTGTGAGTTGGAATCATTAAGCCAATTGAAGACTCAGAATGGATAAGCTCAATGATAATGCGAGATAAGAAGAAAAGACAAATTAGAATCGACATATATCTAAGAAAGCTTAATGATGCTTGTGTGCATGACCCATTTCCTAGCCCATTTATAGATGAGGTGCTAGAAAATTTAGTATGACAGGAGGATTATACATTAAATCATGGGTTCTCAGAATAAAATCAGATTAATATCATGCCAAAGGAAAAACATAAGACTACCTATGTGATAAGATGGAGATCCTTCTAGTATACTATCATGTACTTTTCTCTGAAGATTTAACCTACGGTATTTTCTAGGTTGTGGTCACATGATTTAAATATTTCATCCATAAGTTCTTAGAGGTATATCTGGATGACTTGAAAATATTCATTCTTTTAAAGAAGCATATTGAAGTCCTATTCTTGATGCTTGATAGAAGTGGACAACTACATATTTCACTAGATTTTAAGAAATGTATCTTTTGTTTATCATTGGATATTATATTGTGTCATGTAGTGTGCAAGCAAGGAATATTTGATGATCTTCCAAAAATATTTGTAATAGTGTATTTACCTCCACGTACCTCAGTGTGACATTTGTAGAGAAATTTTGGTCATACAAAATGTATTACGGGAAATTCCTAATGGGATATGCCTGGATTACAACCCACTTAGGAATACAATTGAGGAGAGAGGTAAACTTCCATTGGGATGAATGTTTTCATCAAACATGAGACACCTTATAGAAGAAATTGTTCACTACATAAATTTTGCTTTTTCTTGATTGGGGAAAGGAATTTCACATTCATGTAGATTCACTTTCTATAGCTTTGGGTTCATTTTTAGCTCAAACAAGAGAAGAGGACATAGATCACCCCATTTAATTTGTTAGTAGGAAACTCTCAATTGTTGAATAGAACTATATAACTATAGAGTGAGAAATATTGGAAATGGTGTATGTAATGTCGAAGTTCACACATTACCTACTTGGGTCACACATAAATATGTATATTGAACATTATATGTTGAGGTACCTTGTCAACAATATAGTGTTGGGGGGAGAACATGTAGGTGATTTATACTCTTCAAATAATATGATTATGAGGTAGCTGTGAAACCTGGGAAGCTTAATGCAAGACAAAATCATTAATCGCGCATATTGAATGCGTGAGATGGAGGGAATGTTGACGACAACTTGCTAGATGCACTTTTGTTTGTAGTAAATATGGTTGATGATTATTTTCATAAAATTGTCTAGTTCCTTAGCACAGGAGTAGCTCCAATAGAATATACAATAGTGCAAAAGAAATATTTGGTGGGGAAGTCAGAAAATTATCAACTCATAGCAGATTGGGTAGATAAACTAGTCACAAATGGGATACTTTTTGTTGTGTATTGAAACATGAAAGCAATTTGATACTATTAGAAGGACATGAAGGAGATTTAGGAATCCTATATACAAAATATCTATCACACAAAAGATACTACAGGTAGGACTTTGGTGGCCAACTCTTCAAAGTGATGTCAAGGAATTATGTCAAAAATGTGATGTATACCAGCGGGATGGAAAACCATTCTAAAGGGATGAAATTTCATTATTTACATATGCGAAATTAAAGGTATTTGGTAAATGGGAGGTAGACTTCATTTCAATTATTAGCCAGCTAAAAAATATATCATGATACTTGTGATAGATGCCTTTACTAGGTGGGCTAAAGTAGAACTTTTCAAATACTGCAACAGAAAAAAAATGTCATGTTTTCTTTTCAAGAATGTGGTTATAAGGTTTCAATGTTAAAAACTACTTAAGAGTGGTCAAAGAACCCACTTATTAAATAATACAAGAACTACCTTGAGAGAAGAATTTAACATTTACCATCAAGATAGCACACCCTATCATCCTGAAGTTAATGGAACCATTGAAGTCGTAATCAATATCCTAGAAAATACTTTTGAAAAAGTATGCAATGTAAATCATGATGACCAAGATCTAAGAGTTCCAATATTCATGGGATTACCATACCATATGTGAACTATTGATAGGGAAAGCACGTGCCATGCTTGTATATGGATAGGAAGTGATGATTTCTATAAAATTTATAGTGCCAACTATGTGGATTATTGCATTGACAAACTATACTAATTATGGCATGGTACGAAAGATATTATTAGAACTAGTACAATTTGAAGAATATTGTGCAATTTTTTTTTTCGTGAAAATGTCCAAAAATTTGGACAAAAAGCTGGGCATGATAGATGCATAAAAAAATATCTAGCCACGTGACTAGGTTTCATTGTATGAAAACATTTTTTTGAATCATATAGGGATATTTCAAATGCATTGGTTATTCTTGAATTTGATCAAGTATGTGATAAAAGTAGGGGTTGTTCATTTGGAAAAACCAAAATGTGGAGCCAATATAGGGCTTTGTCAATGGAAGTTGTTTGAAACTATATATGAGTAGCCAAAATTTCACATAATGTTAAATATTATATACATAATATAAATATATTATATATATCTATATATATATTATATACATATATATATATATATATTATATATAATATAAATATATCCATATCTACATATACATATATAGATATATATATGCAACACAAAATAATTTATTTTATAGATTCTTTACAGACTTGATATAAACTTAAGATAAGAAATAAGGTTTTTGTTAAGTTATGGTATGTTTTATCCTTATAATAGTTTACCATTTTTTTCTTATTATATTCCACAGATTAGCAATCACATGTACATAAATAAAAGTGCACATAGAACATTAAACGATCGACATAAAACAAGCCAAGACAAGAGACACAAGATGTGGTGGCTAGCGAGGGACAAACCCTAGAATGTGTCGGGAAACCCTTTGATCAAATCTTATTTCATCTTCAATAATTTAGAAGAGAGAAATAATACAATAAATCTGATTTATATCAACAGTAGCAAACCCTAGATCAGTAGCATCAACATTATCAGCTTCATCATGAAACTAGGGTAGATGATATCTCACAAACCTACCGTCGGATCAGCATGATTCCACCACTGAAAGTTCCAGCTTCTAGAGGAGGTTCAAATGAACCTATAGCAGAGTTTAGATGAGGACATATTCTAGTCCACATAGGTCAATCTTTACTTCTACTGTTGCAGCTTCACTTTCAGCAACTTCCAGCTTCAAACTAGGGCAGTCGATATCTTGCAAACAGTCCATCGGATTGACTTTATTCCACCACCAAAGGTTGCGGATTTCAGAGGAGGTTCAGATGAACCTACAACATAGTTTAGATGAGGAGATATTCTAGTACATGTAGGTCAATCTTTACTTTTGTAGTTGCAAATTCAGTTTCAGCACCTTCCGGCTTCACATGTGTGAGAGAGAGACCATTTTCTACACAGTAGAGAAGAAACTCTTTTTTGCACAGTAGAGAAAGAGAGATGTGATGAGATAAGTGAGTCCAAATGAGGAAAATTCCTCCTATATTTATACACAACGTTGGTGTGAATATATGTGAGTGTTGGGCTTTTGAGCCTACATGAGTTGTAGGTCGGCTTGATAATAATTCCATAATCAAAATAAATTCATATCTCCATGAGTACTTACCAGAATCGGATGATCTTTCTATTAATCCTACACCTCTTGATGAGAGGAATCTATTAAAAGTATTATCAACCATGAATAAAATGACCGACATGGATTTTTCCCCTGGTTGCTAATTTAAAACTCCCTCTCAACTAGGGAGAACTTCATTTGCAATTTGTCTATCAGTTGTTACTATTCATCCATCAAATGCATTGCCTTGTACATCCTGACCCTTGCCCTACTTTGCTCTATTTTGCCTATTCTACTTTGTCTTGTTCTTCCCTGTACATATCTGTATTGGTCTACTCTATTCTTCTCTGCTCTTTCATTGATCTGTTCTGCTCTGCTTTTGTCTGAATTACGAAGAAGAAGAAATGATGAAGGATGTATCGTACTAACTCAAAGTCAGTCTCAGAGTATGTACCATTGGTCCCAGACTTGTCTCAAGCAACCTGAAGTTAGTGTTATAGTGAGTACAACTCCATTGATCTCAGACCAGTATCATCCTCCACTAACTGAACGTTAGTCTCCGAATGCGTACCACTAGTCCTAGACTAGTCTCAACCCACTCGAAGTTAGCTTTATAGTAGGTACCACTACTAACGCTGGTCCCAGATAGGTATTGTAGTCTCTGAGACTGTACCATTGGTCCGAGACTAGTCTCAACTGACCCGAAGTCAACGTCATAATATGTACCACTCTCACTAGTCCCAGACTAGTACTACACTCACACAAATTCAATCTCAGAGTATGTACCACTAGTCCCAGACCAATCTCAACCAACCCGAAGTTAGTGGCATCGTATGGTACAACTCCTACCACTGGTCCCAGAATAGTATCACTCATCCCAGATCAACGAAGGTCATCATAGCATAGGGAGTACAGTAGATACAACAATGTGTCCATCGATACTAATATGGTCCATAACTTCACTTCACTGCTCATTGATCAGATGAGAGGTACTTCCCATGAGTCCCATACTACATGGGTAGGATGCTGCAACAAGAGAACTAATCAATCCTGTCCTCATAGGAGAACACATCAATTCTGCTATAATCACCATGGAGAACACATCAATCCAAGGTGCCATGGAGAACACATCAATCCAGGCCTCATAGGGGAACACATCAATCCTGCTACAATCACCATGGAGAACAAATCAATCCAAGCCTCACAGGAGAACACATCAATCCTACTACAATCGCCATGGAGAACACATCAATCCAACCCCACAAGAGAACACATCAATCCTACTACAATCACCATGGAGAACACATCAATCCAGGCCTCACAGGAGAACTAATCATGCTGCTACATAAAAGAGCAAATCATCCTATTCCACAAGAGAGTGAATCATCTTGTCCCACAAGAGAGCGAATCATCCTGTTCCAGTGCACACCACCAGGGTAGTGTGAGTAACCCTATGGTCGTACGTTGCTCCAGTAAGAACCGCAAGCCCTAAGAGCTCCCAGAGCTCAATGTGTCCAACATGCAAGACCCTTGTACAATGGTTTGTTGACGACTCCAATTCATTTGGGAGAATCATAGATTAGATCTTTCCTTGGGGCTTTGACAAGGTGTATCGACTTGTACATCATCTTAATGTGATGGAGCCTCCTTGCTCATCGACTTACCATATCCCAGATGATGTTTATCTACTAGAGAAATCGACGAATATGGGATTCATCATCTTCAACCTTAACGTAAGGGTTAGGATCGAATTCACTCCTAGTGAATCCCATCTGACCAAGTAGCTATCGATCCTCTCATATCATGCTTGGGGTGCCTGCTTAAGCCCATAGAGAGCCTTCTTCATCCTGCATACATGAGATTTTCAATGATAAATCTCAAATCCTTTAGGTTGCTCCACACAAACCTCTTCTTTGATCGAACCATGCAAGAACATGATCTTAACATCCATCTAATGTAGGTTCAATCCTTTTGAATCCGCAAGGGCTATGATCAAGCGAATGGTTGTATATCTGGCAACAGGTGCAAATATGATAGTCTATACCTTCCTTCTGGGAGAAACAAAATGAGCCTCATACTTTTCCCTACTTCCATCTACTGCATGCTTTATCTTCTAAAGTTATTTTGAAGTAACAATTATCTTGTCCGGGGTCTAGGAACTACTTCCCAGACATCATTCTCCATAATAGACTCATATTCTATGGTCATAACATCCTTCCATACTTGATCATAGGCGACATCTAAGAATGATGAAGGTTCATTTTGTATGATCGTGCTCATGATGGTCAGGTATCCATGATACCTGTTAGGTTTCTTACTTTGACAAAAGGTCCCTCAGGGTGCAGAATTTCCTTCAGCATCATCAATTAACCCCTTAAGCCAGGAAGGCCTCTTCCTCCCTTGTTTCCTCTTGAATGCATCTAGCCATTAGTTCCTGGAAACCAAGAATTACATTATAATTCAGAAGAGTAGTCCTAAACATGTACCATTCCAATGGTAGTCCTCCAAGAGTTGTGAGTGTGATTTCCCTGTCAGTAATAGCCTCCCCAATAGATAGGATATCATTCTTGATCTTAGTTATTCTTAAGAAGTATTCTTTCATACTCTCATCTTTACCCTTCTTGATTTCCCTCAACTTATTTCTAAGAAACCAAACTAGATTTGCGTTATTAACTTTAAGTAAACTCACCAATATATTGTAGATTTCCTTGGAGATGTCCAACTCAAAGAAGTAGGCCACCAAGTGCTTGTCGATAGAGTCCCGGACGATCCTCTGTTTTGAATTCTTTGATTTTCCATTTGTTCCATGTAGCAGCGAATGCATTTGATGGAGGCTCAACAATATTGCCTCTTACATGGTCCAGCACTCCTGGATCTTCTAGGGTTAGATTAATAGAGATCTTCCATCCATGATAGTTATCATTCTTACGAAGCTTGCCTTCGACAGAGTGTTGAGGACCCAATAGTTCTTTTAGGATAGCCTTGCCAACCTTCTCTTCGGTGATTACCCTTGCTATTGCTCGGGCTTTGTCTTCACCTCAACTCTAATACCATGTTAAGTCATGGTATGTTCTATGCTTATAATAGTTTACTTCTTTTACTTATTATATTCTACAAATTAGCAATGTACACAAAGTAAAGTGGAAATAGAATATTAAACAATCAATAGAAAACAAGCCAAGACAAGAGACGCAAGATGTGGTGGCTAGCTAAGGACAAACCCCACAATGTGTGGGGAAACCCTTTTATCAAATCATCTTTTATCTTCAATAATTCAACAGAGAGAAATAGTACAATAAATCTAATTTATATCAACAGTAGAAAACCCTAGATCTGCAACATCAACATTAGCAGCTTCATCATCAAACTAGGACAGACAATATCTCACAAACAGACTATTGGATTGGCATGATTGCACCACCAAAAGTTGTGGCTTCCAAAGTAGGTTCAGATTAACCTAGCTTCAGTTTAAGCAGCTTCCATCTTCAAACTAAGGCAGTCGATATCTTGCAAACCATCCATTGGATTGACTTGATTCCACCACCAAAAGTTGTAGATTTTAGAGGAGGTTCAGCTAAACCTACAATCTAGTTGAAATGAGGAGATATTCTAGTCCACACATGTCAATCTTTACTTCTGCAGTTGAGGCTTCAGTTTTAGCAGCTTCCGCCTTCACATGTGTGAGAGAGAGACCCTTTTCTGCATAGTAGAGAAGAGACTCTTTTCTGTGCAGTAGAGAGAGAGAGATGTGATGAGATGAGTGAGTCCAAATGAGGAAAAGTCTTCCTGTATTTATACACAATGTTTGAGTTTAAATAGATGCAACTGTTGGGCTTCTGAGCCTACATGAGTTGTAGGTCGGCTTGATAATAATTCTGTGATCAAAATAAATTCATATGTCTATCAATACTTATCAGAATCAGATGATATTTATATCAATCCTATACCTCTCGATGAAAGGAATCTAATAAAAATATTATCAGCCATGAATAAGATGACCCACATGAAGTTTTTCCCTAGTTTCCAATTTTAATAGTTTTCATTTGGTAGCATCAGTAATGCTACACAACATAGAGCATACCCCTAACTTCTTTTCCACACTCAAACATAGAAACTTCAAATAAATACATAATATATGTTCCCTCCCAATTCTCCATGTTGAATGAATTGGTTGAGTCTTTATTGATACTAATTCTTCTAGGTAAACTGGTAAAACAAACATAGATATGGTGATTCCTAAAAGATGTGAAAGTTGTCATTAAAGATAGATGAAGTATTAGATATGATATTATCTTATATCATCCCTTGCAGTATTTTTACATGTGGGAACTCATATGATTTTATTGCGATCATATTTCAGTGCACAATAATCTTAAGAATCTAGGCTAAGATTTCATAGTGGTGATATTATCGAAATCCCATGATACTAGTCACACTAACTGTGAGATCACTAGACATGACATGAATTTACATCACATCATGCTTCATAAAAAGATTCATTCATTCACTACCTTCATTGGAGTAGAAAAAAATTTATAGACTTGGCCAGGAATGCCCTTCAACATGAGGTAGCATATACTTGTAGCATGGGAAGAATCGTGAATCATACATCTTTGATATAATTTTATCTACAAGACTACAGAGTCATCCATGGAATTGAGATATTTCTTACAGATAATATTTTATATAAGTATGATTCTATGCATCCTGAATATACTAAATACATGTTCTAAGTCGAAGTAAAAACATGCTCCAAATTATGTTCATGTATGGGTATCTTCCCAGATCTAGTTTATTAACTCATTTTGTTTGTTGTGGTAAAATTCCTCATCTCGTAGACTCCAGTCACATAGTAAGATCTTGAACCACACTGACTAGTGGTTGTACGGATTTCTCATAGAGCTACATTCAAACATCATCCAGATTATTTCGGAATATTTGAAATATCTCATTACTTTAAAAAGAGTTGTATAACTTCTCCATGGACCATACATACATACATACATACATACATACATACATAACATACATACATTATATATATATATCTATCTATCTATCTATCTATATATATATATATATAATTATCTAATAATATATATATATATAATATTATATATATATATAATATATATATATATATATATATATATATATATATATTGGTCCTACAAATGGCACAAGCCCAATCTCCGCTTGTTACATTTTGGGTGAATCTCTAAGATAAATTATATTGCTTAAATTGTTGTGATTTATATTAATCTAATTCTCAATAATATGTTCATATGAAGGATAATTTTTGAATCTATCTATAAGGTAATGAAAACAAAATAAAAAGAAACAATATTTACATAATAGAACTGAGTGAAATCGTTCTAGAGTAAGGGGTTGTGTTAAATTAGTTATTGAGGTTGCAGTTCATGGGAAACTAGAGATTTTGATGTATTTAGGAGTTTCTTATCTTGTAAGAATATATTCTAGACAATTATCTTTGGCTTTTTTGTACTCTATTTCAAGATTGAATCTATCTAGCCGTAAAATCCATATCAATATCCTATTGTTTCCATGTTAAAGAAACTTGTTTTTTCTCAACATTCTTGCCATATGTTTAAGGTTTGTTGTCACATAAAATTTAATTGGTGTAAGAAACATGTTGAATATTTAATCCCATTGCTCATAGCAAGAACCTCCTTGTGGGATTTAGGACATTTTTATTCTGTGTCATTAAGGAATCGTAGTGCATAATAACAAACTTCTTGTCACTTGGAATACTTTTGCAATAGAACTACCCAAACTTCATTTGATGCATCTATCTCCAATATGTATGGAAATTAGTGTGATGTAAGAACCAAGCTTGGTATATTTTGGAACTTTAGTTTGATGATATTAACTATTGATGTAATAGTTGGGGTTCATTCTACTCTAAGTATTTTTTATAGGTTTTCTACATGCTTGGCCTGGTTCTAATAAAAAATATTGATATTGTTAAGACTCCTGGAGAACCTTTGTAGTTGTGTGCTAACGTGAATTTTGACTGAGAACTCTGATAAAACCTTCGACAAATTCTCTTGTAGTTCATCCTTTCCATAAAATAGGATTAGTCTTAAACATTCAATTAAGGTCTTAGCAAACCCAAAATTTTGGTTTGATCAGGACTAGACCATGCTTGATGAACCTCTAATGAACAATATCTGGGTGTTTTCTATGCTCCTCTAAGTCAATTGAAAAAATGCACATATCATGAATATATATAGTTACAAGCATTAGATCACCAAATATGTCTTCCATATGTTTCTGAAATTCAAAAATTGCATCAGTTTCAATCCAAGTGTTATAGCTCACCATGGAAACTATTCATGTGCCACCATGAATCCTATCATATATTTGTTGAAAGGTTTGATCCCTATCTACCATAATACACTCCTAAAAAAAAAATTGGTAAATGCATTGTTATTGTTGATCTTTTGAAATAATGCTTCTTTTTATGGAAGAGGATATGTGATAGAAAAAATCATCATTCAGTGCTTTGTAATTAATAACCGCGTGTTTTACCTTTTTTATTCTCTACATTCTTGTTAACATAAAATTTTAGACAGGCCAAATGGATTTGGCTAGGCTTAATCAACTTCCTTTCTAGTAGTCCAATAATCTCTACTTTGCAAATTTAAAGCTCTAGTAGAGACATGACCTGGTTTGTGGATTATTTCTTAAGTGTGTTACAATAGTATTCCTTGTAAGGGAGATCTACAAATTATTTTTTCCCTTTTACAAAAATGAATTTGGTGCACTTGTAGTACATTTAGCTTCAATTTTCTCTACATCTATAATGTATTCTTGACCTTGAAGCTCATTATTCCTAATAATTTTTTTTATCTTTGCTAACATGTCAAGAGAAATTTTAATGACATCTGGAATAAGATATACAATATTATTAACATAACTAGATTTACTTGATATATTTTTAGTGCTTCCTTGGATGTTGAGACTAGTGTGTTTTCTATCTACAACAAGTGGAAGATGTTTTATTACAAAATATTGTCCTAACAATGTATCACAATATATAATAATGTTGTACAAATTTAATTTATAAATTTTGTAACTTCATTAAGAAGAATAGGAAAGTATCGAGCTACATATCTAATGGTCATCAATGTTTCATATAAAACTATAAACTATAGACTTGTGGGTTTCCATTATTATTTTGGAAATGAATCATGTTTTGTACAAGAATTCATGGATCTTATTCCTAATTGGGAATATATGGAGTATTAATTGTAACCACTGACTTTGAGATCTATTCTAATAACAATTCTAGTGTCAAGTAATTTCATCTCAAGAATAATTGTACCTAGTTCTAATTGGACATCTACTAGTATTCATTACGGTGCTTGCTACTCTCAATCCTAAACTTGTAGTTCATTAAGAACATCTTCATATTCCTTGATCATCATGCAATATTTTAGTTCTAATAATTGATTATATCTACTCTCAATGAGGGGCGAGGGTACAAATATGGGATTGTAGTTCTAAGGGGTTTTCTAAATGAAACATCTTGATGTTTAAAGTGAATTCAAGATCATATGTGCATTCCAAACAAAATGAACCTTAAGAATGTGGAGATGGAGGGTGTTATTCATCGAAATTGGTAATAAGAAAATATTTGTCATTAGATGGAGGCTACTCAACTCTTCCTGCTTCTGTAGGATCATAATCATTAGAAGAAATCTCAAGCAATTTATTATGAAATTGATTCTTACACTTTTGTGGACATTTATTGGCCAAATGTTCTCGCTTCTTTTAAATGAAGAAAGTTCATTCATGTTTTATTTTGGAATCGTCTTGCCTTATTTTTAAATATCATTTTCTTAGCTTTTGAAATCTATGTATTCTAGGGAAAAACCTTTGGTGTTGGTTCTTCTTTGTACATCTTCAACATTGGATCTACTTTCCATTGCTTTTCTATTGCTATGCTTCCTTTTGTTGCTACAGATAAAATGATAATTTTATGAAAAAATGTCACAAACAGTTAGATTTAATCCAAGTTGTTTCTTTATGAACTTGGATATCTGCTTCTGGAGGTGCTCCTTTTGCAATGTGCAAACAATCTTCTCATGGATTCTTGCAAGAGATAGATTTTCTATATCTATATTTCTCGCTTGAAATTCATCAATGAATAGGTGCAATATTTTACAAGGCCTAATAGACGTATACTTTCTTAAATGGTTTGTATTTTATGGATCTATTTCTTTATACAAAATATTTAACACTGTGTAGAAAAAATTATGAATTTTATTGGCATCACAAAGTCATTGACTCATGAATTTATTAGCATAATATTTACCATCCACCTTAGCCTCTCCATAAAATTCATGGAGTACTACCTTGACGAGCATGACAACAGGCTTGTCATTATTCATGATATTGAACTTATATGATTCTTCCATCTGGGACAACCATAGTTCTAAGTTTTGTTACAATCCCTAAGTGATTCTAAAATCTAACTTGGACCATGAGACTCTGCTGTAGTGTATTGATTTATAAGTTCTTTCCCATGCACTTGATGTTTCGATTGCCGTTAAAATATAATTTTTAAATTTAAATTTCAAGTTTGTCATTAGAACTTTATCAAAATTTTCTATATTGAGGATGGGAAACTCATATACTTTTGAAGGATTGTATGGATATTTTCCATGAGAACCATAATTCCAATTATGCCATTCTCCCATGCAAATTTAGAAGGTTGATTTTTTTTATCACCATTTGCATTTTGTATTGTTTTTCCACTTTATCCTTCTCCTTCTTCTTTCACCATTTTTATTTCTACCTCTTCTTGGTATCGCAAATCAAAAACTAGAATGTGGGATTGGACTACAGATATTTTTTTCTCTAGAAAATGTAATGACTTTCTGAAACAATCAATTTCTAGAATTATGTACAGAAAACTAATGGGTACATATATAAAGGTATATAATATGGGATTAGTTTCATGAAATTTGAAAATTGGAAGGTCATATATTTTATTGGCAGATATTTGAGGAAGTTTCCAATTTGGCTTAGGGGTGTATTCCAAAACTTCAACTCCCATATCATACAGAGTTTCCAACATTGACTTGTTCAATATTTTCTTAAGCACTTGTTTTCCTTTGAGATTTTCCAATTATAAGATTAATAATAAATAGTAGAGGGTACTTTTATTTCACTTCACTACTTAATGTTGCATAAATAGGTAAAAAGAATTAATATGCAAAGCTAAAATACTATACACATAAGGAATGGAACACCCTCGGAGTAACACCACCTTCCCTCAACTACAATGTTATGGAAACAAGGTCAACCCATTGACTCTATTGCAACATGCTTTCATATTGTGTCCTTCCTCCACCAACCACTTCTCACCTGCTATAATGATAGCTAATGTGGCTCAAAATCTTCCCTCAACATAAGTAATTTAGACTACACAGAGAATGAGATATATGCAGAAAATGGAATTATATTGATATAAGAGAACATGTTACAACAATCTTTCTAGTATTTAACTCTAGTACAAAATTTACAGAGGTATATTGGATGAGATTACTTATAAGGAATTTGAATAGTGGAAAGGAACACACACACACACACACACACACACACACATATATATACACTACTACTACTACGACCACCACCACCACTAGAAGGAAAAGATGACCCTGAAGAAAATGGGTAGGAAGAGCATCACGAATGAGAGAAGTTCTCATACTATCCATAATTGATGACTACATAGGTTTGCCATAAAGAGAACAGTTACCAAGCATTAATAATTTGAAAAAAAAATACAGGAACAGAAAGGGGGAAAAACAAGAGAAAACATCACTATTTTGCACATGGGTTGGACACTGGCATAGTCAAGTATTTTAAACTTGTTGGAAATTCCTCATTTTTTAAGAAGTGTTGAGCTTAATTTTTGTTGAACCATCTATTAATCTATTTATGAAAATTTTTCCTTTGGCTAGACCAAAAGGTTTTGATTGATATAAATGTGATTGGAAGGATCATAAGGTTATCAATAATAGACGAAGACCCAGAACCATTATTTATGGAAAAAAGAAGGGTGGAATCTCTAGCTAAAGAAGTTAAGAATAATTACAACACATACAAAGTTATGTGTGGTTTTCATATCCCTAGAATCAATGATAATGAAGATAGGATTTCACCCAAATACTAACATTCAAACCACTAAACAAATGTTAAAGAGTTTAGGTACTAGTAAGAAAAACTGCAGTAGCAGCAATGTGCATAGTGGTAATCTAGATTAGCTAGGCGACACTACTTTTAATATAGTTGTTGATAGATTGTCGGGAGGTATTAGAAATGAATGTGGAATTACACTATTAATGACTCCTCATTTTGATTGTCTTGGTCACATAGATGGATTTGGAGTAAAAAAAGTTTATGGAAATGGCATGCAAACAATTTTTGGCACCTCGATATGCTTCATTATGGCATGTCTCATGTAAACAAAGGTAGTTAGAAAATAACCATATATTTTATGTTTGTAAGGATTCAGTTAGGAATATAATAGAAGTCATAC